>JACJUY010003222.1:110018-151640 GCA_014220935.1 Platorchestia sp. MABIK | reverse complement strand
GTTGTGTTGCTCGTGTGAAGCTGTGTGGTAGCATTGTGTTGCTCGTGTGAAGCTGTGTGGTGGTGTTGTGTTGCTCGTGTGAAGCTGTGTGGTGTTGTGTTACTCGAATGAACTTAACTGGGTTTTATAGAATACGCGAAGCCGTGCGCTCGCCTAGCAGAGGAAATATGGACCGTTGAAGAGCAGAGTTTTTCAGGGTTCGCGTTAATCCTCGTATTGAGATCAACTCGAGGAAACGATAGTGGAGCTCTCTACACACGCGAGGTAGCAGTTGCGCACAACTTGATCTTGACTTCAACTTATAGGTGGTGGCGCTATGGCGTTGTGATATCCGCAAAATATCTTTCCACGACATTTCATCCGCATCCAAGTTATATTCCAATACTCATGAGGTTGTAGCTACTCTAAGCAACCCGATGGTGGAACTGTCACATTGTTACATATCTGATGAAAATTATTGCACAACTCGTGTACTGCCTTGCCTAAATTTATCGAAGTTTCTGTGTGCCAAGAAAATATGAAGCGAAAATTTTTCCTTTTATTTTCTTCCAAACGGGAAATAAATGGAATTTAAGCTGATTTTGCGCACCTAAAATGAATGAGAGGTAATGAATGCTGATTTATTCGTAACATTTAATCAACTTTTGGTTCAGTAGTTGAGTATAAGAAGAAGGAAAGAACTCGATGTTGTTTTCCAAGTTTTATAATTAGATAAATAATAGATGCTGTGATACTCATATTATTATCAACCTGTTCGCGATCACCGGTCTCATTTTCATCAATTATCAAGATGCTTTTCTATTTTTTTGCTTGCTACTAACACCGCAAAACCACATTCCGCATTACCTAACTCAACCTCAATTTTGATCAGATTTTATCTTGAAGTTGACCTTAAAAATAAAATTTCTTTTCAATAAATGGAACGAAAAATGACTTGAATAAACGTAACTTAACCTAACACAACCAATTAAAATTTAGCCAAACACAACGTCAATATATCTGTCATTTTTAACCTAAGAACTGACATGAAAATAATGTTAGTGTGAAACCCTGAGCTCCTATCACGTATTAATTTTCCCGTGAATGATAAGTCGTTCTCCACGCTGCGCGCCTAAACGAGTCCGGTTATCTGAAATCCCAAAATTTTGGTGTAATATACACACCTAAACTGACGACTGACTTAAGAGTAACAATAGTTTGCCAAAATCCCACTGAATAGCCTAATTCTACCATGCACTCAAAATGGAGATGACATTCTTGCCAGAACAGATATTTGAGGGCACTCTCTGGAAAAAATTACACTGTTTCGTCTTTCTTTCGTTTCACAACACCACCACATTTTCATTATGTTAAAACACTATGTTTTTCAGCTTAGTTACATGTTTTTATTTTTCATCTGCATTCAAATTTTTCCTCTTTGTCCACCTCTCAAAAGGAAATCATTCACAATGTGTAATATGAACAGGTGTGGGAACTGTGTCTTGAGTGACGAAAGTCACAAACTGATAGTTCGATTAAAAAATTCAAAGCAAAGTCAATGGTGATAAAATTAGTCATTTCACTAAAACAATGAGAAAATAGAAGTTGAAACCTATTTAGAGTGTTCTAAATTTAATAAACTATAGCATCTAGAGACAGTGAGAATATCTTTACCTTTATTCCCTTTCAAGAAACTATGAAACTAGTCTCAATTCTTTATTTCTCATTGCTGACGATAGAGCTATACGAGTTAATCCTTTCAACTGTTGCTCGAGTTCTCGGTGCTAATTTTTTCAAATTTGCTAGAAAATTTTACTAATTTACCCCGCTGAGGCATTGCAACGGGAAATGCTTTAGGATCCACCTGTGCAAAGATTTTTTTTAATTTTCGTGAGATAAAAGGCTTCCCGATTGCTCTCCGCTTTTTAAGCTTACGTTTATATTTTAAGCAGTGAGAGAAAGAGCTGCCATGTGTCATACCAATAACTGCACCATACATCATAAAAACAGGATGCTTTATTCCAATCAAGCCTGATACACATATCATCTTTTGCTTGGCGATAACGCAAGTTTACTAAAAATTTAAAAGCAAAGTATAAAGTTCTAAACATTTTTGGAACGAACGTTTCGGGATTAATCCCATCATCAGCTGAAACACGATATGAAATAAATTTGATTAAATACAGATACAAACGGTTAACGAGACAAAAATAAATTAAATAGAAATGCACAATGGAAAAGAACTATGTAGATGTATCATTCAGAGCTGGTCTACCCTTTAAAATATGCAGTGATTCTAAAATGCGTGCGTCACTAAAATTTGACCCCTGACCTATGATTGAGAAATTATTATTTGCGATTAGTGAATTACAGTTATCGGTGTGAATACGGATTGCAGAATGGGGTGGTTGTCCTAGCCTTGATCCTGTGCGGTAACTGACTCTCCTATGCTCTGCGATCCTCTGTCCTAGGGTACGACCGGTGCAACCGATGTACCTGGATGCACACTGTGATGTACACTGGATCGCACCGCAACGGGATGTTTTTCCTTGAAACTGAAAAACGATATAATACAAAAGTTGTTGACAAAATAACATGCAATTTAATGTTGAAAAATTTAAGCACAAGAGATTTTAGCTCTTCTTTAAGTTTCTCGGATTGAGCACCGAAATATGGGAGAGATTTGTAAAGCTTTTCAGTAGGGTCATTGGTGGACGGAAGACTATTAAGCTTTTTGGACAAAAACTGCTTCAATTGGGACTCTATTAAAGTTACCGGATTTCCATTGTTAAAGAAAAATTTCTTAAAAGTTCCAAACTCAAAATGCATTACAGTAAAATTGGATGAAATTAGGAAGGCATGGTTTAAAAGAATTTGGTTTGAATTTAAAGGTACAAAAACTAAAAAACTCAAACCTAGTCCTAAGAACGTTGTTTTCCTATAAACGGATGTTTGAAATCTACCATTCACTCTACTAACCAAACAATCAAGGAAGGGAATATTGTTGTTGGGCTCCCCATCCATCTCAAATTTGATCGAACTATGCTTAGAATTCAAATAACCGAGAAATTGAGAAGCATGAGATTGTTCTTTGAGAAGCAAAAAAGTATCATCAACATACCTCTTATAAAACACGGGTTTAAAGTCAGCAGGACAGTCATCTAACCAGATTTTTTCATAATAACATTTGAAGATGTTAGCAAAATTAGGCCTCAACGGCAACCCCATTCCCAACCCCTCCAGTTGACGGAAAAGACGACCATCAAACAGAAAAAAGGAATTAAAAACGGCCAATTCTAGAAGGGACTATAAATACGACCTCGTTAGCCCCAAAACCCCTCCAGAATTACCTGTGAATAATTTAGAAAGACAAATACCAATAGTTTCAGCGAGTGGAATATTGGTAAAAAGGCTTTCAATGTCAAAAGAAGCCATGTAAAAAGAGTTTGCGTCATTAGAATTGCACATTTCAGTAGAAAAGCTGTGAGAATTATCAGCTGTATATTCGTTGATAGTCAACGGTTTGAGAACTGGGACAAGAAATTTTGCCAATTTATAACTAGGATTGTTGTACACTGCAAATATAGGCCGAAATTTAAAATTAGTAGAAAAGTTAGGCTTATGAATTTTTGGGAGACCATACAATATCCCAGGGCCTGAACCGGAAATAACACAGAGTCATAGGCTTCTTTTACAATGAGGTTGTTTTTCTTAAATTTTCTGATAAAATTGTTAACTTTATCTTCAATTTTTTGTGAGTATTTATGCACAGGTTTGAATATTTCTTGAAACTTGGATGTATCGGAAATTATAGACCATAAACTAGCGGTATATTGAGCTTTATCAAGTATCACAACCCCACGACCCTTGTCTGGCTTACACACAACGATATCATTGTTCTGGGAAAACTCTTTCAAGAACTTAATATCATCTTTTGAAAAATCTTAACATCTTATCCTAATATCTTATCTTAACATCATCTTTTCATATCGTGTTTCAGCTGATGATGGGATTTATTCCGAAACGTTCGTTCCAAAAATGTTTAGAATTTAATTCTTCGCTTTTAAATTTTTAACAAATCATTTTGTACATTATAGTTTTTGAAATGCGTTATAACTAACACCAGGACGCAATGTAGGTTACAGTGTTCCCTCGCTCCTTCGCGGTTCAACTATAGCGGATTCTCGACTTCGCGGGTTTCTAAAATATGTATATGGGAAGTATTTCATGGAGTTTTAGCGTAGAACACAATCATCAGCTGCGCAGTAAAATTAAGTCATCATCAGCTTCATCTTCATCATTTCTCAAGTGTTTTTGCTCAACAGTAGTCCCTGTTATTAATAGATTATTGCACCGTAAAGGGTAGATTGTTAACAGTATAGTGAGGGTTTCATTATTTCAAATACATGTTAAATTTATACAGTAAATTTGGTGTTCCTATTTCGCGGAAATTCAGTCATCGCGACCGGTCTCGGAACCGACCAGCCGCGATAAACGAGGGATCACTGTACCCCCGGTCAAGCCGGTGCCCATATCCGACACTTGGGTAGAGTGGGGAATTGTGGCTGAGTTCTCCCTTTTCCAAATGGAGAGAATTACTGGGTGGCACTGTAGGGATTCGAACTGCCGACACCTTCCCGTGAAGAGCGCGTTCTTAACCACTCGGCCACGGTGACATAAGCGTGCATTAACATTATTGAGACCATGCCCTTAGATGCCTGGCGGTTGCCTGCACACCGCGGTACTGCACACTCACACAGCCGGACCGGGCCCGTGCGAGTGTGAGCCAGTGCCGCAGGAGAAAACGATATTTTGGGAACATTTGAATTACGGAATTTGTTAGGAAATAATTTTTGAACAGACGTATACTAGGATTTGATATCCCAATTATTATTTCTTTAAAGCGACGGCATTTGTTGTTTTCGATTAATGAATGTAAGTTGAATCTTATGAGGTGGAAAAAACAGACTTTAGGAAACACAGAAAGTAAACGTCCGCAGCTCCGCGAGCAGAGGGACTGGATCTTTCACTTTGACTGAATGAAGTGCAGTGCATCTTGCTGCATAATTAGATCATGTTGCGGCACAGTTCATGTTGCAGCACAGTTCATGTTGTGGCACAGTTCATGTTGCGGCACAGTTCATGTGGTGGCACAGTTCATGTTGCGGCACAGTTCGTGTTGCGGCACAGTTCATGTTGCGGCACAGTTCATGTTGCAGCACAGTTCATGTTGCGGCACAGTTCATGTTGCGGCACAGTTCATGTTGCGGCACAGTTCATGTTGTGGCACAGTTCATGTGGTGGCACAGTTCATGTTGCGGTACAGTGTATGTTGATACACAACACACCTAGCTCCAGTAACACGTACGTTCGTATACCAATATTAAACTAGCGCAGTGCCGCCACTCAAGCTCTACATGCACTGAAGTATTGGACTGTTCTCTTATGTCATGTGCCAAAGTAAAATATTTACGCATCATATTTAATGGGGGAATGGTGTCGTAGAACTTATTCCAACTGATTTGCAAACGATTTCATGCTCCGTAAGGAGCATAATAATAATTTCCGTAAGGAGGAAATTTTAAGTTAATGAAATGCTGTGTGGATTGATTCTGCTGTTTGACTTGAGGCTAAATGAATACCCTCAAATAATAATGAATGGGTTCAAACAATAGACTAGAATTACAAATCAATTATTAAAATAATTAGACTTTTTCATCCCATGTAAATGAGTGTTACATGGAGACAAAGGTTCACTTCCTCTACCCCAGGGATAATTCTTAATTATGTGGCGATTCTTGTTAAACTAATTCAAGAGTGGGATATAAAAACTAATTAGAAGGCTATAAAATAATATCTCGTGAAAAAATGAATCGTGCTATTTTGAAACCGCTTAAATTATTGTGTAAAGTCTTTAGGTAAACTGACGAGTTATTTTACTCTACTTAACTTGTCATTTCATTAATTGGCACAGCAACTTCGAACACTACTACTTTTCACTTTCTTTCATATTTTCGCGTTCTTAAGTTTTTCGTATTTTATCATTCATCTTTTTATATCAATTCAAAAGATTTTTTTATTACAGATTGAACAAATGTAGAGCATGCTCAAACATTTGAGGACGTAGTTTTGTTCGAATCTTCGATACTAATGTATGCAAGCTTGATTGCTGGACGATACGAGACATAGGTGGTTACACCGATTTAACTGCGGTTAGGATGCAACCAAACTACTGCTGCTACAGCTGAAACCGACCATCAAAATTTGCTCAAAAAATGAGTCCGTGCAGGAATTTGTAAATACGGTTTTCATCGAAGATATTTTTTGTTAGTAGCGTGAAATTATTATGAAAACTTGTTTTCTGACCAAATCTGTCTAAAGAGAAAACATTTTTTGTCGCATTTCTTAACGATTGACTTCAGTTGGTGCTGTTCTTTGCTGAATCTACTCTGAAAATATTTGGTTCGAGTGTAACGGGAATTGTAATGTGGCTTTACAATGTTCAAAGCAATCTTGAAGCAGGAATAGATTCTTCTTAAATATATGAAATTCCCTTGTTGTCATCATCTGTGAAATGACAATAGGTTAATCCTTCATTGCAAAGACAAGTTTATTTCTCGACTTCTAAAGATTTATTAACGCTAGAGATTTAGACCTCGGTTTGAATTTTGTATTTTCAACTTTTTATGAGAATCCCGTTGAATGACATGAACAAACTTCCTCCTAGCTTCTAATTAGTTTCCTAACCGTGGTGATTAAATCTTAACAATATTCCATGTCAACACAAGTTTCACAACCATGAACACAGGGGACAAGTTGTGCAGTAATTTCGGTCGAAAAAACTTTGATTTTTGCAGCGAGTGAAGCCAATTAAAACAACTGTGATCAGTGGAAGTATGAAGCGAAGATACAACTGGCTCCACTCACATACAACTGGCTTGACATTGACTGTCATTTGCAGTCGATCCTTGAGTTATACATATAACATTAGCTTATATACGAGCGTCAACTAAAGTAAATAAAATAGGTTACACTTTTTCCACGTTATCCATGCAATGAATCAAGCATCACATGAACTGAGTAAGACTCGATACATATTTTATTTCTTGTCGAATTTGTGCTTCAATGTGTTTTTTGGAGTTCACTGACGTGTAGCAGTTCCGTCCCTGTAGTAACATCGGTGACAATCTGATGCCAGCGCCTGTCCTATGACGGTGGTTGTAATAACGGTCATATAAATGAAAACTTGTGAGAGTTAAGGATTAAGTTGAATTTCTCATTAGGTGATAATGATATTTAATTCGAGGGTAGACCATAAATAATCAAGAGAGACTAGGGAGAGTCAGAAAAAATTTATAATACTTAAACGATGATGATATCCTAGATATACAGATTGGGATAAACTATCGTTTAGCCTCACCTCAGCGCCTCACTGACGACTAACATAGTCTCTGGTACCATGACTAGTACAACTCATGATTGAGACTTCTGCATAAGCAGTGAGACTGCTAAACATTATATATATATTTCAGCCGCTACGTTTAATCTAGATAAGTGTTTTAGGTCACTGTGAAAAACTTGAACATGGGTACAGTTGAACTCCACCGAGAGAAAATTTAACTCCATTGTGTGTGTGTGTCAAACGGTTATTCAGAGAAATCTTTGTCCAACTAAACGTATGACCTATGGAAACATTTTCAAGAGATTTGGCAAATTGAATCCCGTATTCACGTTTCTTATGGAGACATATTTTTCGTTAAAAAGTCGGCATTCTTGGGAATTTGTGACTGGAATGTATTTATCTCTAGAAACCTTCAGCAGTTTACAATTTTCATCTTCAAATTCTTAGATATTGTCACTCCATAGTTCACAGGTTAATCTGTGAGAGGGAAGTATTTATGAGACATAACGCTGACTTCTTCTAAATGAGTCATGGTTGGCACATTTATGTACGTCGAATCAACTTATGAGACACAAAAGTGTGCAACAATACTTTGATTCATGTTGCATATTGATGACACGTTTTTGTGAGACGGTTTCGTCACAAGTTGACTCATAAAAGTGTGTTACTTTTGCGACAAATTTTTCTATTTACTTTAAATCTGGCTTATAAAAATGAGGATATTTTTCAAATCTCTCAATAAAGTCTTGTTGTGATCGATAAAGTACTGCAATAGTGCCTGATTCCGCATTGCTTCATGAGTGCAACAGTTGTGAATACCCTGACATTTAAACGCAAAAATTACTGTATTGTTTTTTAATTAAATGTGCGATTGATGTGTCTCATGTGAACGGTGACTGATTTGAATGAAAAATGGTTTCAAAGACATGAATGGAAGCCCGCAAATAAAGCTTGATGAATGAAACGTAAATACAACAGGAGAGCATAATTTTTTGTTGCAAATTTCAGTCGCCAATTATTAGTTTCATTGTTATATATCACTGTTGCTTAGTGAAAGGATTGGACGCATTTAATTGGGTGTAGTATAAAATGACTACAAGAATAAGGATATGGCACGATAAACTGGCAGATACCTGTTATCCTGTGCTCAGTCTGAGCTTCGATCGCTGCAGAAACTGAGAGCACAAACACGCACTTGAAGGAGTGGCGGTTTTTTTAATTCTGTGGAACGGAAAATTTCGCTCATTATGCAAAATTTCACTTTACAGCAAATCGGTATATAAAATTTTTTTCTCAATTAGTTTTTTAAGCTGCTCCAGCACAGCTGCAGTAACTGAAGGAGGTTGATGACAAGGAATGACAAATGGTCTCTTTTACGAACAGTATTTCAGGAGCTGTTCAGAAAACAAACAAACATCGGCATCTTAAGATGCTTTATTTCCAATCAAGCCAGATACATTTGATCTTAGGCATTGGTTTTTCAAATGTCTTATAACTAACACTATATATAGGACACCATGACGGTTACCCCGTGAAGCCGGTACCCATTTCCGACACCTGGATTGAGTGGGGTATTGTGCTTGAACCCTCCCTTATACCCAACGGGGAAAATCGCCGCGCCAGTGCCGGGATACGAACCCGGGCCTCCAACATGCAAGGCCGATCCCTTAATCACTGTATCACGGCGAGCACTGTACGGCGAGCACTGTAACCACTGTACCACGGCGAGAAAGACGATGTTGTTTCAAAATCGTTTATTTACAATTAAATTTATTTAGTTGTATTCACAACTGAGAAAGTTCAAGACTCTCAAAATTTTTCCGTATTAGTGTCAGCACTCGTGTAACTGTAGCTTCATTGCGACGTGCTAGGCTAATACTCATCAGTAACCTCCTTTACGTATCATTCGTATGCATTTTCCTTCCTCACGAGTCGGGCCTGGTGCCCGCCTTGAAGCTTTCAAGATGTTTTTTCCCTTGCTGTACAACTTAAGGATTACAATATGCTTAGCAATTGTTTGTTGTAAGTTCTAATTTGAAAACGTGAACATCTTTAATATGGTGTTTGGGAAATGAACTGGTGTAGTGAAAAACAAATAGTGAACATTATGAAAATTAGGTTTCTTAGATAACATGGTAAAAAACAACATGCAAAGTGAAGATTTTGTTTGTCTACTGATTAAACCAACCATAGGCCACTGCTGTAGTTCACTGGTGGTTAAAAAGACTTGTCATTATGAAAAATTTCTTTCAACGACTTTCTGGCGAGAAAGTTTATCAGTCTAGATGTTTTAAAATTTTGTCTCAAAATTTCAGAAACGACAGGAAATTATAGAGTGGGGATTCACAACGACTCATAGAAAGCCTCACACAGTATAAAGTAATTTTAGCATGTACATTTTCCTGAATTTTCTCCAATTTAAATTAAAATAGGAGAGCAAAAATCACTGATAGAAATTTCATTATACTGAGAACGTTTCGGGCTAATACCCATCATCAGCTCATTAAAAGAATCTGACATATATCACTGAAATAGAAATGAACGCAGATGTACAAAACAGACATAAACACGGAAAAAAAGTATAATAAAATAAAAAAGTAAAAATGCAGTAAATCATACGGAATACAACTAAGAACCTATAATGCTAAAAGGTTATGAACTCAACTGGTTGTTAAGTGAAGGCTTGCATTCAAAAGTAAAAACCAATTCTAAAATTCTAAGATCTAAAACACTTGAAGCTACACGTACTACTTTACAATGACTAGAGTGATGAGTTACATTGCAAGTTTCAGCATGATCACGAACAGCGGAGTGAGATGGATGGGTCAATCGAACGCCAGTACGATAACTAACTCCAACATGCTCGGCCACTCTAACTCCGAGAGTTCGTGTGGTCATGCCAAAGTACTCAGATGCACATCGTGCATAACTGTATGAATACACTAGTGAGGCTTGCATTGTAGAATGAAAATTGTCTTTACAATTGAAAAAAGAACCAGTTATAAATTTGTTTATTAATTTTATATGATATTTTATGCCTGTAAAATGTCTAGAAAGGAGGGCAAGTAATTCAGCTTTGAGTTTTTCAGAATACGGTCCAAAATACGGTAAACACAAATAAATTGGTTGAAAGATTGATTCTTGAATGATCAAATTTGGTTCGACATTAGCATTTTGAAACTTGTTTGCTAAAAACTTTCCGATTTGGTGTTCAATAAATGAAGACCTAAAACCATTTCGGCCAAAAATTCTATCAACAAAGAGAATTCGCAATGAAGGATGCTAAAATTAGAACAAATTTTGTAAGCGCGAGCAAGCGAAGTTCTAATGCAATTCAATTTAAAATGGAAAGTGCAGAATGGGAAAAAAAAATTATGGCATCATTTGAAATTGAAAACCTATTCACTAATATCCCGTTGGAAAAAACTATAGGTTTATGTCGGCAGCAACCTTTTACTGATTCTAATTCTCGAGTTTTTGGCCTTTCTCGTCAATTTTTAAAACCCAATTGGAACTTCCGGTAAAATGGCCTTTTTTGTGTTCAATGGGAAGTTTTATAAGCAGATTGAGAGCCTTGGTATGGACCTACCTCTTGGCCCAACTTTTGCAAACATATTCATGTCCTTGTACGAAACTATAGATGCTAAAGCTGTGCCCCCAATGACTACCGGCCCATATTTTACCGTCGTTCCATAGACGATACCTTTTTGCTGGTCCGTGAGGAATCACATGCAACATTTTTTTCCGACTTCATTAATAGTAAGCACAAAAATATAAGATTCACTGTGGAATGTGAAGAACATAATAAAATTACCTTTCCTGGATTGTTTAGCGACTAAACGAGAGAATAAATTTGAAGTGTCAGTTTACCGAAAAAATACTTTTTCTGGCCTAGGAATTAGCTTTCATAGTTATTGCAGTTTCCATTTTAAAATGAATTACATTAGAACTTTGCTTGCTCGCGCTTAAAATTTTTTTTTCTAATTTATGCGTCTTTCATTTGCAATTTTCTTTCATGATAGATTTTACGCCGAAATGGTTTTATATCTTCATTTATAGAACACCAAATTGAAAAGTTTTTAGCAAGCAAGTTTCAAAATGCTAATGTCGAACTAAATTCGATCATTCAAGAATTAATCTCTCAACCAAATTATTTGTGTTTACCATATTTTTATTCTGAAAAACTCAAGGCTGAACTACTTGCCCTCCTCTCAAGACATTTTACAGGCATTAAATTTCATATAATATTAAGAAACAAGTTTACAATTGGTTCTTTTTTCAATTACTGACAAACTTCCTTCTGCCATGCAGGCCTCACTAGTGTATTCATGCAGTTGTGCACGATGTGCATCTGAGTACTCTGGCATGACCACACGTACTCTCGGAGTTAGAGTGGCCGAGCATGTTGGAGTTAGTTATCGTACTGGTGTTCGATTGACCCGTCCATCTCACTCCGCTGTTCGCTATCATGCTGATACTTGCAATGTAACTCATCACTCTAGTCATTTTAAAATAGTACGTGTAGCTTCAAGTGTTTTTGATCATAGAATTTTAGAATCGCTTTTCATTTTTAAATGCAAGCTTTCACTTAACAACCAATTGAGTTCATGCCCTCTTAGCATTATAGGTTCTTAGTTGTGTTTCGTGTCATTCACTGCATTTTTACTTTTTATCTTATTTTACTTTTGTTTCCGTGTTTATGTCTGTTTGTACATCTACGTTCATTTCTATTTCAGTGATATATGTCAGATTCTTTTAATGAGCTGATGATGGGTATTAGCCCTGTATGAAATAGAATTTCATTTCGTCTTAAACATTACAGTACGCGGGAATATGATATAGAAGGTGGCTTTCTTTATTACGGGTAATAAAAGTAGAAAACGTCGGCTACGACCATTAATCTCGAAAAGCGCGTCTCAGAGGACCTGTATCATAAAAGCTCACCGCAGATATATAACGATGTCGCTCCGTTGGAGCGCCAGTCATATGAATTTGTCAGGGATTATAAAATCTAAAATAAATTAATGTGACGACGACCAAGCTCACGGGTTCGGAGGATCAGTCATGGTGGGGGAAAGTTTAGGTTCCCCACAAAGGAGCCTACGCCTCCTCCCTTCGCTCTGATCCCCCCCTTTCCCCATGCCGTGCGGAGCGAGTGTCCAACGGATTTGGAACAGGATGGGAAGGCACTGAGTTGGGGAACGCGGGCGCGAACGGTCAGAAACGAGACGATCCCTGAGTGCTTGAACACGGTCGCCTAGGTCAGCTGGAGACTTAAAGTAGTAAAACTTGGTATCGAGACACGGGCGTGAGTGGTCAAGAGTATCGTACGATTACCAGTGGGCAAGGGACTTAGACTAAACTGTGGCGTAGGCATCCTTTGATAATATTCGAATGGCTTAATGTCCCGGGTTTTGTTTGATTGTAAGCTCCCAATCAATTGGCTCTGACTCCTGGGTTTTCTGTTTTATCCATGTGGGTTGTCTTGATCGTCAGTAATTATTGTTGTCCTGATCGTAAGTTAACCAATCAATCCTGGTTTGGCTCATCGAAGTCTGTTAACTCCTCATAGTCTGGTGTCTTGATTGTATGTCCACATTCGCTGGCTCGTATTGTAACTTGAGTGGCCTTCAGGTGAGGTGTTCATGAGTCATTGTCGATTCCGGTCGGGAAGCCTCGCCTGCGTTGCTCTAGCCTTTCAGTTCGTAAACGTCCCAAAATATATTGCAAAAATCTTCCAGTGCCTGATTCTCCTCACTCTCTAGCAAGGAACTCGCCACTTAAGAGGAGCACGAGCCTATACCATACGGCCAAGCTACCAACAAAATCGTAACGCACATAGCTTAGTTCAGTAATATTAGTTCCGGGTAACCCGGTGGTGGCAGCGGACTACCGTCCTTCATTTAAATTTATCTTAACTTATCGTAAAGGAGCAGGAGGTGCGATTAATGCTCAGAGAAAGAAAATACCTCCCGAAGACAAGAAAAGAGTGACTAAAGCACGTAATATACAGCCCGAAACGTTCTCAGTATAATGAAATTTTTATCAGTGATTTTTGCTCTCCTATTTTATCAGTATATGAGGTTATCAGAATCAGGTTTCTTATTTTATATGAGGTTTCTTATTGAGGTTTCTTATTTTATATGAGGTTTCTTATTTTATATGAGGCTTGTTATTGAGGTTTCTTATTTTATATGAGTTTAGCTTTATGTCTGTCGTTGGAAGTCCGTTCAATGCTATAAATTGTTCCTAAGGTCTCAAAATCTTCGCTCAAAATTAGCATTGGAGGAAATTAATCGTCTTATTTATTTGTACAGGGGATTTTCGTATGGTATACTGCTACAGTTCAAACGACCACCAAAATTTTCATAAAAAGCTGTTCCTAGCAGAAATTTATAAAATCCGGTATGCATTTAAAGCATTTTCTGCATAAACAATCGTAGAAGATAACAATTGTCAATATGTCACTAGCCGTGACCTATGGTTAAGTTGTGGATGTCGTGTTTGGACGAAAAGCGATACAGAATTGAAGCTAAAATCCGCCGCTGAGAATACGATCTTTGCGAGTACTCCCACTGCCTACGCAGAAGCTCGGCAACAGGTCATTGCTGTTAAAATATATTGACTTGCTGCTATCTAAGAAGCAAAAAATTATTTTCATGTCCGTGGCAGTCTATTTGACAATTTGATCCACTTCAAGAGTAGGATTAGTATTAATTTCCGTTTCTTGGAATATAACCCCTGAAATTCTGCAATAATTTTTCGGTAACATAGTCCGACTGAGTTACACCAACACGATCATGACCCCTGTGGCTGAGGAAGCTGGGAAACTCTGAAGGCAGAAAATAAAGCTTTGAGAGCAGGGCGGAGCTCACTCCCACACATCCTGGAGAACGCAGGCGTGGTGCGGGAACAACCTGGCAAACTTCTATTCCTCTCATATTTGTGCCTGACCCTGAGTGGCTTTTTCGGTATTGCAAGGAAGTGGCCATGCAAAAACTTGTGATATTCAGGAGTTGGCCTGAAGTTCTCCCTCGTGACTAACCAGAAAGGAACGAACATCGAGATACACCCCACGCGAGCTGAGGTGGTATAGTTGCTTGCGAATTGAGACTGGTAAACACAAAAAAAGCCGTGTTGATTCGGCTTTTCCTGTGATGTGAAACAAACTTTACAATATTTTAGAGCACAGTAAGGAGTTTTACGCCATCTTCACATGCTCACGAGGTAAACATAATTTTTTATTCTCGCTCAGCTGAATTCCCTTCTCAGTGAGCAGTCACGAATGTAGCGCTCGTTTCCTTTCTTTGTAAAGAAACAACGTTTTTAGAATAGCCTAGTTTCTTCCATATCTTCTCTTTCCCAGAGGATCATGTTAAAATCAGAAAAAAAATCATGAGAATATGATGTACAAACACAGTGTGCCGTACCGGCATTCAGAAACTATAACTCATGTGTATGTATTCTTTGAACGTTGTAAGTATTTTGAAAAATTGCCAATGAATTGTATACATGCTTAAATATAACGCATAAAATAATTACTTTGTAGCCCATGTTGGTTTCACAGAATAGTATTTTAATCGAGATGAAGTTTTCGTACAAGGGCTAGTTCAGATTCCAACTGAATGTATTTCGTCCAGATTTAATCCGAAAAGCGTTCACATTGCTGATTGCCGCAGCAAGGTATGGACTGGGAGCAATGGTACTAGTAACGTCTGAGCCATGATGGCAGCGGCAGTTACGATTCATCACTGTAAGAAGCGAACCAATAATAGAAACAGAACAACTGAAGTAGATCAACAGGAGTAGCTGTTATAGCTCTTCAACATATGTTTAACATTAGAGCGGCAGTACCAAAGTTCAGTAACTCAGCAGCACAAGTAGCAGGTGAGCAACAGGAGAAGATCATCAGCAGCGCCTCACTAGCATCAACTGAGCAGCAACAGCAGCAGCAGCAGCGGCGGCAGCAGGAGCGGTCGTCGCACCAGTTGAGAAGCGGACAATTCTAGAGCGCATTCCAGCGGCCTGTAACTCCCACCGGGCATCGGAGGCGGCGTGCGTGGCACTGCCGCGTCTCGCTGGCGGTGAGGGCGCGGCTGCCGCTCCATCGCCTCGCTCCAGCCAGGTTCTCAGGGCACTCGGGCACGCTGGGATACATCAACTTGTGTGTGTTGAACTTCTGATGCGCTCTGCTGCATGACTCTTGCAATATCATGCGTGATGTGATGTTTAAATGTGTAGCTATTTATTGGCGGCAATGGTGATGTACTAGTCTCACGCTCTGCACTCGGCTTGCGTTTCCGAGTTCTAAGGTGTAAATTGTGGTGCTGAGAAAAGAAAGAGGAAGTATATCTGAAAGCTTCCAAAGGCTTCATTGTGAGGATCATAAAACAAAGTAACATTTTGAGATGCGAATCTATGCTCGCTAAACATTTCTGGAGAAACAGACCAAAGCGAGATTGGAAGAGATTCGCTTTTAAAAATAATTATTTTCGGAATATAGTTTACAAAATTGATCAATAAAAATGAGCTTCATCCTAGTTTCACTGGTTGTGTATAACTCTATGGAAGCGGCGTGCGTGAAGCCTTACTAATTAAACTCACTCACTTGTCATTTTCCTCATCTCGTTAGTCACGAGTCTAATGAAATAGCCAGGATACTGTTAGAGACTCTCGTCAGCTTATGTAATGGAGCTACCCATTAGAAGACTGAGATACCGATACTGCATAATTACCATGGTATATTGCGAAAAATGTTTGGAAATAGGTAAAAAATTTCATTTTGCTATTTGTTGTGATAAAACTTTAAAAACTATCAAGCAGTAGGAAGAAAAAATTGGAGAAAGACTAATTGATCGCCCTGAAAAAATCCCTAATGAACTTCACACTGAGAAAAATTTTGTCCCAAAACCGAGACACCTTTATGTGTCATGGGCTCATACGACACACTTAGGTGTGTCAACCATGACAACCATGACATAAATATTTCACTTGATCAGACGGGTCACGGAGTACACTAATGTACAGACAACGTCTAAGAATGTCTGAGAATTAGAAGAAACCTTGGTGAAGGAATTTGGGTTTTTAAGAGAATTGTACTTCATTCACAAAATATAAACACAGTTCGGTTTTCCACAAAAAAAATTTAGCCGTTTGAAAAGTGAATATGTATTTTAACTCTCTCAACCACTTTAACATGTGGTCAACGGAAATATTCTACTGTGTATCAAAATATTTCGAATAACCGAGTGAGACACACAGGTGTCTCAAAAATTTCTCTCAGTGCACTGAGCGTGTTTTTGTCGACGCTGAAGCATGCCAATCATGCTAATTTGCCCAGTTGCGGCTATTTGCAGCTGTTACACCACGGTGTAATTAGTTCATTTCACGTGAACTTCTCTTGCGATCAGCCGTGACGTCTGCTTATTAGTGACGTCCATTTGCCCCACTACCGAGTTCTTATGGCCGCGCTCGGCGCTGCCCAGAGCGCCCAAAACTTTTGGCTGAGGAATGTGTGCTAACATCATCAGGCCACGTGCCTGATCATAAGGCGAGACTTTCAAGTGAACATAGCGGCATAAACCCTGCGCTTCCATCGAAGGATTTTATACCAAAGGAATTACGTGGGGAATGCAATAATCTTACCCATCATTTGTGTGTCTGGCCTAAGCATTAAGCCCCTGTGTTCATGGTTATCTTTGATCAATAAGTTAAAAAAATAACAGGTGTACAGTGGCGACTAACTAGGCAATACTACATATTTTGAAGATCGTCAGACACAAGCCGTACTCTGACAGAAAAGCATCAGTGACACCATGAACTAAGTTTCTTGAAATTTTCAGCTGTAAGATCGTTCTTAACTTGCTATTTTAGTAAATAGTATTTTATTTAGCAGTTAGAGTATAGAGATCGTAATTTGTACAGGCTTAATTTGTCGGTTCTAGAGATTCCCGATTTTCCTGTTTAAAAACAGCTCTTGAATTCGAAGTTTGAAAAATATCTATAGCGGGCGAATAGTACTTTATTCCGATATGAGGAGCAATAAGTTCGTTTGAGGGCTTTACCCCACTTCGTGATTTATTAATTATTCTTTTAAAATTGTTGACCACTCAATGAACATAATTCTCAATATCAAATCAACAACTATTGACAGCAGTCAATCGTACTTTTGACTGTTCGCGATGACTTGCGACGCGTTACCCAAGAGCTACGTGAGTAAACAACCGCAGGCTGGTCGAAGCCGTCTCTCTTGACCGCTGCTCGAGTTTCAAGAACTGGACGTGAAGACGTCGCCAGCATGCCAATGAGCGCCGCCACCTCCTTGTCAATGTGATCGTCTTGCAGCAGCGCACCACGCATGCCTCTCACCACGACAACCCCTGCAATCCTGGGCACCTGCGCCTCGCCGTGTCTTGCTCGAGACTGGTCACGAGACTTCGTGGTGTCGTTGTTGGAGAACGATGCCTTGATCTCGAGATTTGGTTGCCAAGTTTTTAGTAAATGTTGAAACGATCACAAGATTTGATGGCATCGTTGTTGCAAAATGATGCCCTAATCACAGGTGCTTTGGTTTTCTTCTAGGAAAACTGTGAAATGATTGGATGATCAGTCGACTTCTTTGCTAATCAACAATGGAAAAATTTTACAATTTGATGGCATTATTGCTGATCTACGGTGCCTAGATCACGATACTTGATGGCATTGTTGCTAACCAACAACGCCATCAAGGATGACCTAATCATTAAATCTGGGAACATCATTGCCGACAAACGTTATTGGCTGTCAAATTTCGTTGGTGTCGAGTACAATATTAAATCTTTATGTAATCGATTCTGGAAAAAAACGTCAATATTATTTTTGGTTAAGCGCACTTCCAGCTATTCTTTAGAAAGTTAAACTTAAAGCAATGAACTCTCCAATTGTTATTTCTTCCCTTTTTAGATTTTCTCGTGTTAGAACATTCTTGGCTACGTACTTCACTGATAGCATGCATCACTGAGAGCTATCCGGTATATCTCAAAACAATTGGTAGACTTAAAAAACAACAATACCTGCTTCAATAGCATTTCATGTAAGCAGTCCTTCTTACAGCGGTCCTTCTTACCCATCTTTGGGTATATCCATCTTTTGAGACGTAACTTTTAAATTGGCGAGGAAAAACATCATGACATCAATGGAACAGACTTCAGTAGAAGCATATATTAGTTTCTTCGATCAAAGAAGAATAATTCCCACAGTTTTCTTATTTTTTTAACATTGTGAAGAGTATGACGATTCCCTCTTGCGATTCTCCTCAGGTTCTTTTCATTGAAGTTTTCACGTCGTGAAATAGAAGAAGTTGTTAGTTTATCGGATGTATTTTCTATGCTAGAAATGTTTGTACACGTTGTATCGCTTTTGAAGTGAACAAAGCTTCACAAGCGGCAAGTCGTTCATCTTCTTTAAAATACACGAATGAGTTATTTGAACAACGCAGAATTATCAGAATACTAGGTAAATGAAGTAAAATTCAAAATTTTTGCGCAGTTCTGCCACTGATCCCTAGGAACACGTACTGTTGGGGTTTGTCCTTCAGTGTGTTTTGGAGATTTAACGCTTCCCAGAGATGTGTAAAATTCCATAGGTAGTCTAAGATGGGTATGCTGATAGTTTCTGTCCTTGTCAGTGTACATAAGGGAACTATAACGCTCCTCAGGAGTCGCCCAAACTACCCACCACAGAATCAGCAATACTTGTCGCAGGTGTGTATATCTTATCGGTTTAGATTAGCAGTTATGTTGGCGTTTTTCCATTACTTCTCTTTCTACATAATAGGGGAGGCCAGCGTACTACGAAGCCGACCCCCAACACGGGCTTCGTCTTTTTTTCTTCATGCTCATCTGACGGTGCCATCTCATTGAGATGCGCTTTCCTCGCTTGAGTGGAGAGCTTGTGCTAAACGAGACACTGAAATGTTACTCCCTTGTGGTACAGACTTGACTCGTAAAAATAAGAGAAATCATTTGATTCCAAGAGCACTCATGAAACGTTACTGTAGCGTTCTCGGCGACAAAACCCCACTTAAACAATTTTAATAATTAAGAATGAGTTCAGCCTCGATCCAAGTGTGGGTTGTAGTAATGAAGCGACAAACTCACCGTTGACTCGATGTATATTTCAGCTGCGCGAGGAAACATCCTTCAACGTTGTTTCAGTTCAGTGAATGAGCGGTGGAATAGAATGAATAGTTGGCCAAGTCCGGCCTCCGAGTACATGTACGAGTGTGTGCTCGGACACCTGACATAAACTGAACCGATGAGCCCTCAACCGCCGCTTGGGTTCCGAGAACGAAGAGCGGCAGCCAAGACCAGAACCAACATCAAGTGCTTATTATCGAGCTGGAGAAAACAATGCCAACAGTTGCGGTGCCAGATGTGTAAATCATGCTGACTTACTTGCGCGCTTTGTGGGCGGCGACAACGAAGCTCAACTGTGGTGTAGTGACCGCAGCATTCGACGCTGCTGGTCAAACAAGAGTGCAAATATCGCTTAGAGTGACACCAGGAACCATTCAATGTCATGAAGGTAAAATGAGACTTCAGCAGCTAATACTCCGAGTCTCCTAGTTTCCGTACCATTGTGCACGTACGAGATGCATTACAAGTTACATAATTTATGTCTTACAGAAGCTCTTTCACAAAAATGATGACCAGAACGTGACACATCAACACTCGAATAAAAATATTGGCAATCATTCAAAAAGCTTCATAGTGTATCGATTACTTAGAGTACGATTATTTCAATGCATTTTTCCAGACTTTAACATCAATCTAACTACCCTTTTTTGTTTGTTCATCCATTGTATAGTTTGAGGTATTATTTATTAAAAGATAATTTAATAAACCGCAGTTATGTGCTAGAATGCGAAATATATCCGACATAGTGAGTGTACAATGTGTCTGTACTTTACCTGTGATCCCGATCAGAGTGCATGCAGTCTGCCAGTTCACATCAGGCAAGTCTTGAATGTTGTTCAGAAGTACTGGACGCGCTCTCGTTCCTCCTGCATAATCAGACTGCGTTTAACGTCAGCTCCACGCGCTGCTCCATGAGCACAGCATCGTGTCGAAGTGCACAGTTTAGCACTGCACTGCTCCGAGTACACAGTATCGGACCGATACTGTGGAGAATTTTGCCGAATAGTTCTGCGCTGCGCAAAATTTCGCAGCACGCCCCGTACAGCGGAGGCGGTGAGGAGTGGACAAGCCTACCGGTGGTGACGTCACGACGAAGAAAGTCAGCAGGAAGAGCGGAGGACCCGCGCAACAGGACTTTGTCATCACGCTTCGCAGGCGCTGTGGTAGGACCAGATAAGCGACCGCCGCAGGGCGTCTCCCAGCATAATGAATATCGTGGAACTAGCTCACCCGGCGCACGCTGGCAGGAAGCTCCTGCCAGGCTTCTGTGGTCAAGTATGCCAACCCAGGCTTGGCTCATACATCCCCGAGACTCGCTATCGAATCATGCAAAGTACGTTCACATGGTCAAAAGTAGCATGGAATGCGAGCTTCTGAGAACTTGTAGAAAGCACAGCAGTTAAGCTCTAAGTCTCTTTGAATTCGTATAGCAAATCGGAGTCTTTCTTAATTCCCATTAACGAATCAGAGCTTTATTATTAAAACCGAAAAATTCAATGCCCATTACGCTCAGAATTAGAGCCTGAATAAAATTCGAGTGGCATGCCTGAAACTCTTGAGTTTCACCAATTAGCATATGTACGACTCTCCTGCCATTTTTATAGAACAAGAGTTTCCTTCCGAAAGTAATATCTCATCCAATGAGGGTCACTCATTTTCAAAAAACGCAATGATGTACTTCTTTGTCATTACGTTTTCCGCGTGAGCGCATGCAAATATGTGCCTTGATTTAGCTTTTGCATGCCGACCTCAACTTTCATGCAAATTTTGCGCTTTTTGCGGTCGTTCGATGGCAGACTGTCAGCTGCGCTGAACTTTTTGTAATTGGGAACGTTATTGTGATTCCTGCTTGGTATACAAAGAAAGTCTGCATTTCAAAAAATCACAAATATTCACAATTGCAAATTCAGTAGCTGTGAATATAATTTCTTCTGTTACCGTAGTCAATAATCTTTGATAAACTGCCACAAAGTCTTCCTTCATGAAATACAATGCAAGTGAGGTCCTGCTAACATTTTCACCATTTCTACTAAGGAAGAAATTCATGCAAACGATTTTCACAAGTTAAAGAAGAGGCTGTAAGTTACCACACACCGGATTTGTGATCACAGTTCGCCGTATATCCCCGTTTTAGAACATTTAGCACAGCTCCAATTTTACATTTTACGGACCTTCTGGGCAAATTATTCTTCAATAAAAAACTCTGGTATCATAACAAGAAGAGTAAAAAAGAATGATCAAATCATAAAATATTCCACATATCTATTTTCTAATTCATGAAACTTCCGAATAGATGGCATTCGTTCAAGAAGAACGCAATTGTTGTAGCTCATACTTCAAAAGTGCATTTAAAATTTACTGTGCGAATACACGGCTATTGACGTGCAAGTTAATAAGATCCTGTATGCTACTTGATGATCCAAATATGGATACCCTAATCCCATATCGTCCACAACACTGCAGGTGAAATGGGACTCCACTGAAATACATGGGGCTGCTTCTCCTTTAGTTGTTGAAAGATTTTATTCCTCGCGTGAGAGCGTTGAGGACGGTCGGCTGATGCATGCGTGCGATGCCCTGCGCAACAAAAACAATCAGACAAACAAGCCACAACTGTCTGCTGCTCAGTGAACTCGGCCTCAGAACATCATCCTTCTCTAGGCTGCGACACTGAGGGGCAGGGAACTGCAATTAAGAATGGTGAGATTGAAAATAGCCTTTAAGCTTCGTGTTGTTATTTTAACTTGTAAGTTTCTGTATACGTACTTTGGCTCGTAAACAATTAGAGCCGTACTGCTTGTTTTCTCATCAGAACACTGTAGGTGAAATTGCATTTCTGCAGTTACAATGTAGCTTTAATTTTACTAATACGAAGTTAGTTATACATGTACTAATAACCCCGCGATGCACGACACCAATTAGATGTACCTACAATTGTGACCAGCATTTTCATCATTTTGTGGGTGGTAATATTTCTACAATAACGAAATTGTTTCTTTTCTACGTTTTTTCCTTCCTAACTTAATATTATACTTTATATGCTTAATATTATTTTCCTTACTGACGACCATAGGTGTACGTCTGTGATTGCGATTACAACCATGTTCCCATAAATACGCGTAAATGTATTTCTATGTTCGAAAATACTCTTGAATTGCTACATTGGAGACTCTACTTGTATTTCAATTAAAACGACCATAGGTGAGCTTCAATGATTCACATTCTATGATGATAAAAATGCGAAGAATGCAATTCTCCTGCAGTTAGCCCGTGTACGAAACAGAGCCTCCGTCTGTCGTCTGTCATTGTATGGCAGAGCGCGCTCACCACAAGCATGCGTAGTGACCGGAGCATAAAAGGCACAAAGGAATTTGCTTAAAGAAGACCTGATGCGGCCGCCAGAGCGCGCGAGGAGCTGCTGCGTTTTGGGTGTCGTGATGAGGAGTTCTGGATCGCCTCCTGCTGCTCCTGCGGCCAAATACCATACGCCACTTAGGGGCGTGTTGCTGCTGCCGGCCACAGCCGCGCTCAGGAGGTGCGGGGTGGTGCTCTCGCCTGCAGTGCACACTGATGCACGGCACCGCAATTACGGTGCATCGGTGCTAGTAGAAGTGCAAAAGTCAAGCATAGACATTCATAACCATGCTGTGGTATGCTTTCAGATGTAGAATTCGAGCGTCGAAAACTTCATCTTCGGAACGTTGTTTCGATGTCATGTGTGAGAGCATTCATCGGGCTCCTTACTTCAATTCAAAATTTTATGATTTCTTAAGATTTTGCAGAGCTTCGAAAGCTATGTTAGAAATTTAACGCGTTATTTACCGTAAAAAAGTAGACGCATATTTGAAGAAAGAATTATTAAAAACTTTGCAAATTAAACTTTTAGAGCAAAATTGAGCCTAAGAAGTTTCAAATTATGTATAAAGTGTAAACGAGAGGATTGGAACAACACAAGTATCCTCCAACGAACAAAATGAGCACAACATAGAGGTTTTGGTGCTGCAAAAGACAATGAGAAATGATCATTGAAATCTTAGACGGGCTGAAAATGAATTAAATTTGTGAAATTTTGCTCCCCAGCAGCGTTAAACTGTCCTGTTCTGCATCCAATATTGCGCAGGAACGACAAAATTAAGACAAAGTGACGGGTTTGGAAGAGTGGCGATTTTGCGGCTTTACTGTTAACTCGAACTGTGATTACATCAGAAAAAACGAAATCAAATATACTTTCACAACCCATTTTTCCATTTCACCATCATTTTCATTAAGCCACACTTAGGCAGGGTTGCCTCTGAAGCTTGAGCGGAATGGATACACATTAATAAATTTGAAAATCCTAACATCCAGGCTGCCCCTGACTCTTGGAACTTAACTATTTACTTAAAATGTACATCATATTCAGTATTTAATTTTGATGAATCTTTTCTGTGCTTCGGGGAAGATTTTAGAATAGAAGTTACGGAGTACTTCTGATTACTGATAGGCATCCTATAGATTTCATTTGAGATGAAATAACTTATGCAAAAGGAAAAGAAATTTGGCGCAGCAAAGTCGGAATAAATCAAAAACTGCAGGGAAAGGGCGAAGAGATAATGCAAAAAAACACAATTTATTTTATATGAATGGGAAAGGGGCTTCATTGGGCGCTTAGAATCACCTCAATACATTAGACCAGACTCATTTAAAAACCTTATTTCTTTAGAATTTCGATTAATCTTAGTTACTTTTGGAAGAATATTTAAGAAATATAATCATTTTCTCTTTTCGTCAACTCCGCTGAAAATTCGATGTTGCACTGGAGTATTCCTGTTGTGCGAAGTAGGGTTGTGGGTTTTGATGGGAGTAGGGAATTCTCAGACGTTCTCTTTCTTCAATTGCTGCGTCAGTGGTGAAATTTTGAAAGCAACGTCAAAATGCAGAGTAGACAAGATACAGGAGTTACAATCATTTTACTTCTCAAGACTTGTGTGTCATTTAAACAATAATGAACTGACCTATTTCTGGCGTCGCAGTTACGCTCAGTGTGAGAGATATTTGTCCTGATTGAGTAATATCGCACTAAACTTTGACTCATGATAAAGTCAATTTCGGAAAATCGTATACAATAAAATTTGAGCCAAAATATAAACGTCATATTTCCTTTGGACAAATTTTAGTGGAATAGCGTTCCCAAAATTCAAAGACGGTATTTTGAATGGCGTTCAGCGGCACTAAAACGTTATGAGGAATTTCCTGAAATTGTATCTCTTGGTGAATGTCATTTTGAATCGAGAACAAGTCAAAAGACGCACGTGTGAGTCCTGCGTGAAGATTTGTTTTTCAGTAGGAAGGAATAAGGAAGGGATATCTATTTTACAGCAAGATATCTCTCGCGTAGTTTCTATAGCTAAAAGAGTTAGGGCATGACACATGAAATGTAATTTCCAGCTTTATCCCCGATTATCAATGACGAAGGAAGAAAAATGAATCTTTAGTGATCGAATAATACATGTACTTAAATTTAAAAGACACTTTGAGTAGAAAGCAAATCAATCTAGCAACCCTGGACGCCTGTGAAAACTTTATTTTAATGAAGTAGAATGGAAGACGTCGTAAGCAGAGATCGAAATGGTAATTTTAAAATAAAGAAAAAGTATAAGAGGATAAGTTTAATTTGGTGCCATTATCGTTAGAAATCAACCACGTTATAAAATATCATGAAAAATTCTTCACGTCAAGGTCAATTAATATAAATATAGCACACATATACTAGACGACCTTTTTCGCTCCGGAAAATTCGTCGTAGCGTGAACACCAGGAAGGTCGTGTCTACCGAAGCAGGAGGAGGAGCATTCTAACTACACGTTGTACAGCCGCAGCCGTCTATGTAATCTAAAAATTTCTAGAAATGAGGCGAGGACAAGGAGCACGTGAGAAAACTGGTGTTGGAGCATATCATTACACATTTTTTGGGTGTAGGCGTGTGCGTAGCTATGTCGTCACTGAGTCCGGACACCTGACCGCTTCACAGAGGCCTACACAGAAGACCAACTGTAGGTGGGCGTGATGTAGCTGGGAGCGCTACAGCGGTCACGTAACTCACCCGCCGCTCATTACCGACAGAGTTCACCACAAAAACTTTAATCATCGAAACGCTCCAAGTATTTCCGCCGGCACGAGCTTCAGGCATTCTTTGGAAATATCTCGAGACCCAGCGGACCTGCTCTGGCATCCCAGGCGACATCGCCAACAACATTCTTTCGACAAAAGAGATCTCTATGGAGCGCTCGTGTGCACTGTTGCCTTGAGAAACATTAAAATCATGCAGTAGATTGACTCAAGTTCACAATGAGGGCATTCATGGAGCCAGCGGGCTGACCAAACGTGAAACTCAAAATGAACATCAAAACAAATATGTCCGTTGTTCCCAGTAGTGTGCAGTCATTTTATAGATCACTCTAACTGCATACCTTCGATGAGTGCAAGAGAAAAAGGTCACACTTTCAGTTCAATTTACAGACCAGGTTTTGCCGACCAGCCGCAAGCGAGTATTTTGGCACATAACAGCATCTTCTACTCGGACTAGCATTTTTTATTCACAGTTGAATCATACCAGGTCGGCGTTCGCAGGAGCGTATGAAGGCACACCAGCTGAAAGACAAGCATGATTGCACCAATCACGCAAGACCGCTGGGCGCACCAAGTATGTCGCACACAAGGCTGGCGTCACACCAAAAATAAGGAAATCTTCAACTGAGGCACAAAAACTGTAGCCCTAATTACGGTTCCTCAGGGGAGAGCGTTCCATACTCAATTACCCCCAATGTTTCGCTCCGTTTTTTCACGCGAAGTTCCAGGCAAAGCCGAAAGGGCGGTGCTGTTCGACCGGTGAGTTGAGTTATACGCACAAGTATATGAGGCAAGAAGCAATACTGTATAACCTTCTTCAATATCACCACCAGATCATTCGAGTTGCAAAAAATTGTGCGAAACAATCGTGAATGTGAGCGTGTACGGCAAAATTGGAAGAAACTGTCTTTTGTCCGCTTTGCGTATGTAATCGTTTTGGCATCGGCGTTAAATTTTGTTCAATTAATTCTGAATTTATTGTACGTTAATTACTGACCAACATTTCATTTCTTATAGCATTAATATTAACTGCAATTTAACTACATTTAAAGACAGAATTCATGCCATTATATTTCGACTTTAAATTGAGGCTATTCTCACTTGGTGAATTCGTCCTAAGCGCGCTCACTGACTGTTTGATCATCGGTATGGAGGTCATCTGTGGGAACCATCCGTTGGGGAAATCAGAGCCTACTTTGCGAATGAAAATAATGTACGTTGCCCTCAGCTTCCGTTTTTCGTTTTCATGTTTGAAAAATTATGAGAATATATAACTGAATTATGAAATATCAAGCATATCAAGCCTACTCGTCTAAAATTTTCTTTCTGAGTGGCTCTGGCAATTTTATATGAAAC
This sequence comes from Platorchestia sp. MABIK, assembly GCA_014220935.1. NCBI lineage: Eukaryota > Metazoa > Arthropoda > Malacostraca > Amphipoda > Talitridae > Platorchestia > Platorchestia sp. MABIK. The sequence goes on along the minus strand of JACJUY010003222.1, from coordinate 124,619 downwards.
AGATGACCGATTTTATGAGTGTAACGTCACCAGTAACAGCTTTAGTCGAAATTTACGCGATGCGTGTATTATATTCTCATAATTACTTTCTGTTCGTATCTTGGAGGTACATTATTGTTGGAATTCAACGGACAGAAATCAAGAAAATCAGCATTATACCTTCCTGTAGGATCTAATTACGAATAATAATCTAACACAATAATCTCGAGATTCTGTAGGCAGCACGAATAATTTTTGTTGAAAAAACTCATTCGTAATTCTTCGCATGATTTATGGAAAAAGTTCATCCCTTGAATTACATTCTGCGCTCAAAAATCAACTGTCTGTCATGAAGCACACATTTAATGACACATGACATCTCGATCATTTACTGGGTTTAAAAGATCTGGGAGAAAATTTTCCAACAATCACACAGTGATAGCGTTCCGCTAGCAGCGTGAGTTCTACGTCGACTTTGCTATACCACGTGCTGGGTCAGGTTTAATCTTTTTCAAATAAATATCAAAACAGCCCGTGGAGTAGCCATGTCGAAGAAAAATCGCTGCTAGCTGTACCGCTACAACGATGTTAATTGTTATTTTGTCTACCCCAAGTATATGAAAAAGGTATCTCATGCTACTAACAACTCTGAAGTTACTGGCCACAATGTAAAAGCATACTTATTCCCACTGCAGTCACTTTGAACCTACTTCACGCAAAGGTTCTCAAAACAATTATCATTGCCAGATAGTCATTTGATATCATGATTATAACTGTACAGTGGAACTAGTTTTCAAACTCTGAAAGTTACTTATTACAATTTTGAATCACTTTCATGAGGCGCTCACTGCATCAACTCGCTCTCACCTGTAACTCTTTCAGCTTATGTTATGAACCACAGCCATAAGTAGAAGCTCTCAGCTTTTTCGCTCACAATAATTGTTATATTTTAAACTGTTTAAACGTGTTTAGTCAACACAGATACATGCGTCTCTCAGAGATGTCCGGAGAACCTGGACTAGTTCTCACTGTCAAGGACAACTTTAAGGCCGCCGTCACACGGTGACCAAATGGTAACGTTTCGTCATAATCATCTACAGTCAGCGGTGCTACTCGGTCAGTCTAGTGCCATGAAATCTGATTGTTGCGTGGCCCTGGGCAGACCGACTAGTGCCGCTGACTGTGGATGATTATAATGAAACGTTACCATTTGGTCTCCGTGTGACAGCGGCCTAGACATCGTTAAGATTCAACTCGTGACTCTCAGCCTCTCGTCCTCAACTGAACGTTCAGCTGCTGAGGCTGTAGCGGAAGAGTTATGTCGTTATGGTAAAATTACTGAAGTGGATAAATTCACGACAGTTAACTTTTCCCATATCGGCTATGCAACTTTAAATGAAATTAAGCTGTTTATTGAAATGCATGAAAGTTTTTATGGTTGGAAAAAAAAAACTTAACTCCGCACTTAACTCAAATTTAAATGCAGCACAATGTCAAACATGGACAATTACATGCATCGTAGACTTCTTCTCCATATTCTGCCACAGGTTAAAATGCTTCGAAAATTTTCAGACCAAGAAATTAATTTTAGGTAAATACATAAGACAAGTGGTTGGAAATTAGTAACTTCCATTCACGGAAATTGACAACAGCTAGTTTTTCGTATCTCCTAATTCATTTTACATCAATTGAATTCGAATTAATTTTCAAACCGGGAAAAAACAGCTAAACGCGTCTGAGTTTTCTTAACGACGCAGCACTTTACTCCATGCAACTGTGTAGGAGGGGCCTGGTCTGAAGAATAGCTGGGAAATGAATGGCCAAGAACAATATGCCACAATGGACTGGTTGCTAATACGAAACATCCTTCCCGGATAGCTGCAGATTATGTTGCATTTACGTCAATTATAATCAAGACCATGTCATGTATTTCTGAATGAAACTGATTCCTGTCAAAAAATTTAAGGCATGCCACAAAGATAGTGTGATAGTGATGGCAACAACTATCCAAATTCACATTCTTCTCAAAGCGTTATTCTCAATTCTGCAGAGCTGTACAAAATCTTTGCACAATAACTTTAATAGCATTGGCTTCTTGTCCCGAATATGTGGTGGATATTTGTAGCAACAGTAGACTGGGGGACGAAGGAATGAAATCGTCTGTTCGTTCATTGTACACTGTACGCTCCACATGAAAGGGCTTCCCTCCTAAATTATGCCACAATGAAAAGGTTGATTAAAATCCTTTTTATTATTATGATTATTATTGTTATTATTTTATCTTCAACAATTGCGCTGTAATAGAGTAAAAATCGAAATTTTTTCAAAGATATGAAATTGTTTTTCTTTCCTCCTTCACAATTATATCACAATCAGAACGAGCTGCCAAGTTTTAATTCTGAAATTCTAAAATTTTTAAAACAGTAACTCTGAAGTGAAATTAATGCTATTTCTAAAACATCAAAGAAAATTTATCATCAGACCTTTTGAAGGAACAGTAAAAAAAGAATTTAAAACCTGTGCAATTTAAAATGAAAAAGAATGGAAGTTGATTGTGTTTTGCCAAACAGTATTGATAATTAATTTTATGAAGAATGATTAATACTTAATGAAATGATTCATTAATTTTATACTCAATGGCGAGGCATTTAATTGCATTCGAAGAACTACTTCATATAACCAGTCTAATTAGTCTCACTTGCACTAAATACCCAAAAACAAATGCCGCTTGTAACACGCACTGTCTACGAACACCAATTCATTGTCAACATGTGGTGTTAATTAAAAATTTTAAAAGATTCGAAAAATTTAGATCCGTGAACCGTGAAAAAGGATTTCATAAACTTCGAAAGCCACTTACATCTCCATTTAATTTTTCTACAAAAGATTTTCTTCCCGTGCAACAATATCACTGGCAAAAACACAATTGTGCTAGCAGAAAAGAAATCTCAAAGTTTTGCCAAAATTTTCGTCCGCCAGCACAGACTCATCCAATGTCCAATCTCAGAAGCCAAAGCCTCTGTTTCACACACCCCATTGAAACAAGTTTGCTAGACTGGCTTTTTTGCCTGTCGAAATCTTTAAATTTTGGCTTTTCCAAATAAAATCTGGTCATAAGGACCGCTCAGCCACAGGCAACAAAAGAAGGGTTGCCAGTTGCTGAGTGATTATTAGATTAAATTTTATTCAGAAGAAAACACACTTCAGGATTTTAGGCCTAAAAAAGTCAAGTACGTAAGTGTTCATCAGCAATTCAAATAATATGAAACCATTTTCCCGAGTGTCTACAATCATTTTAAATAAGATCAATTTTTAAAAGTGGACTTTAGAACAGATAGGATTGTATAATTCTTTGAAAAATAAAGACCTTAAGATTGTTTCTTGTGAATGGAGTTCATCATTAATGTGTGTGTACAGCAAGACGAGAATATAAGTAAGAACGAGTTCACCACCTCGTAAATGGTACCCAACGCATCAAGTCACAGCTCTCACATAGGGAGGTACTAGTTATTATGTAAGTGATTATCAGTAATGTAGCGTTTTGGGAACCGGTCTGGAAGAGTCAAACTTTCTTACCTGTAAGCAGCTTTTGTACTGGGATTCACTGATCGCTACAATGTGGATAATTGAAGGTTGTAAATCAAAGTTCAAAAATATTTTCCGCAGTTCAAAGGTCATTGATTGAAAGAGAAAAGTTTCGTGAAAAATATTTTTCTTTTTAAAACTGTGTTGCCCGCATTTGAACCGTGCTAAATTGGTGGGCCGAGCGTAACTCGCATTTTGTGCTCTGAGGGGAAAAAATTTCAAACGCAATCTATTGTTGCAAACGTTATTACCAAAGTTTCTCATTGTTTTCTTTCGTGTTTACCATAAAAGAAACGAAGGGTATAACTATTCATTATATCTTGAATCCCACGTTGCAAGTTTTTTTGCATACCCTAATCAACCTGATATATACGGAATTCTGACGTAGAAGGGTGTACTGTTGACGAAAACAGCTACAATCTGTTTACAGACTAATCTTAAACACACTTCCACTGTTAGAGACACAAATTAAAATGATACAATCAGCAGATGACGCTCTAACACACCGTGCTTCTCCGTAGAGACCATACTGCTGGGCTCTCTGATCGGTTATCTCAAATAGCGCAGAGATAATTGATACCTTTGTTTCAGAGAAACGTGAAAGCTCCTCTTAAGGCCCATAAGGAAGCGTACGAAGTCAGCTACCCAACAGGAGTTGGTCTCACAACGACGGCCGGTCAGCAGGGCTGGGTATAGAAAGTGCGTGGTGGTGGCGGGGCATAATTGCGCTGGTTTGTTTCCAGTACGGCACCCAAAGGCTCCAGGCGAATGCCATCGCAACATGAAAAACGAGTTCAGACTTTCGCAGCATAATAGTCATCTGCTTTCGCCGCCGCGTAGCAGCAACGAACGTCTGGAGAGACCGACCGCCTTGCCATGCAGGACTCCCGCCGCTGTGTCCCGGCCGGCAGGTAAAAAATCTCCCTCCAGTCTGCTCCAACTGGAGCGATGTTTCGTGCATTCTGCAGGTAAGTGTCGCTCTTTACTGTTCGTGGCCTAGCTTCTTATGAAACTCTTCAAATGAGTTGGAATGCTTGAACGAATTGGGAGTTTCTGCCCGATTGGGATAATTGGTGTGAAACGAGATTTTCGTGTTATGTACCTATTTCGTGACCCAATGATGCAGTGAATGATAACGCTGTGTTATCATGCATACGTGCTAAATGTTGGTATAACTTAGCACGTAAAAATTTAATTGAACATTTCCTCGGGCTTATAATGCATTTTTTTGAACGTTTAGCAATTGCTAGCCTGGGTTATTCAGTGTGGGTCGTTGATTTGTTTGAAGAGTTTTTTGGCGTAGCATTATGGCAAGAAAATATAACCTGTATTTTCACTAATAGCACAGACCTATAGCCTCTCTGTTCAGATATCTGTGGACTGATGGGTGCAGGGCATGCGAGAATTTACAATATAGAATTTTGGGAATGAGAATGCGGTCAAAGTCATCGAAATCTATACTTGGGAAACTCGGTTTTAAAATTAGCATTCGACGCACAAATATACTTATTAAACTTTCTCTCACTTTTAGACCTTTTAAACGAATAATAAGCACAACTGCGGTGGCATATTTTCTAAATTATTTTCATGAAACACGATATCACAATTTTTCATCTACCAGTGTTCAACAGGTTTGAGGCAAATTCGATTTTTCAACAATCTAAAATTACGTCTGCAGATGTAATGTTTTGATAACCTGATCAGTGAATGTTTACTCCCATTGACAGTAAATGTGTGGTTCAATAAGTTAAAGCTAACTACGGAAAACAAGCACAAATTTGAGGGAAAGTCGATAAAATACCCTAGGTTACTTGCAGAAAAGTATGATAACAAGACCCTGTGAGGGGAACCTAAGAGTTAAATTGCATCCCTGAGCAAGCCAATGTAAACTAGGCAAATATCATTGCCCTGAAGACGGAATTAATTGCCGCAGTGTTCATTTTTTCTTTACTCTTGCTCATTTGATCAGTTATGGCTTGTTGGTCGTATCTGCTCTTAAATCAGCATTTGTCAATCCCTTACTTCGCAGTAGAAAAATAAAACTACGAATTAGAAAACTTCACCTCGCCGGTTCTCTCTTGGCAGAAGTCAAATACGTTGCACGCCTCGTATATGACGAACTACAAAATTGTTTTCTATGCTTCCAATTAAATTCTCTTGTCTGCGAACCCTGGCATCTGGATAGCAAACTACCTCTAGCTTCAACTTAGAAGAACTACTTAAGTAAATTTGAAACTACGATCCAATACATGTACGTCCCTCGCGTGTGCTGTATGACCAGAAACGCTTTCGAATCGAACTTCAGATACAAAGGGCAACAGCGTGAGATCAGTCGAAGTAAGATCCATTATACCTGCCCTGCTCTCATTAGCGAATATTCTTAGTAAGAATCTTGCTCGCCACACGACTGGGTCTGGTTATCGAGTGGTGAAGGGGACGTAAGTGTGGTGAGTGGTGCATGCATCTTGTGAGCATGTGGTTATGGTTAGCAGGTGTAGTGCAGAGCAGTTGTGGTGGTGCACTGCAGTTGTGGTGGTGCACTGCAGTTGTGGTGGTGCACTGCAGTTGTGGTGGTGCACTGCAGTTGTGGTGGTGCACTGCAGTTGTGGTGGTGCACTGCAGTTGTGGTGGTGCACTGCAGCTGTGGTGGTGCACTGCAGTTGTGGTGGTGCACTGCAGTTGGGGTGGTGCACAGCAGTTGTGGTGGTGCTTTGCAGCTGCGGTGGTGCACTGCAGCTGTGGTGGTGCTTTGCAGCTGTGGTGGTGCACTGCAGCTGTGGTGGTGCTTTGCAGCTGTGGTGGTGCACTGCAGCTGTGATGGTGCACTGCAGCTGTAGTGGTGTTTTGCAGCTGTGGTAGTACTCTTCAGCGCTGCAGTCAAGCGCAGTCCTGTAGGTAATTGGAGATGAATGCTGTACCCGGATGATATGGAATGATCCCAAGAAAAGATGTTGAGATTTTCGAGAAAATTGAGGAGGATGTACGATGTGCATCCAATGGTGGATGATAGATGAAGACGTGCAGCTGGGGAAGGGACAGAAGATTATCTCCATGGCAACCAGCCGTGCAACTGACTCCGAGTGAATATATAATACATGAAGTCTATGAAGGAACATGTGCGCGTGGAGGAGCAGCGTATCAGAAGCTGCGCTATAATGAAGAACATTGAAACCGAAGCGTGGTTGTAGATAACTACTTCATCGTTCTGAATACACAATGCGGAGAATTCGGTTTGAAAGAGTAGCACAAGAATGACGTTTTTTCTTTCTTAGAGGTTGAGTTTTCAGCGCGTAGCAATGGTGTGAAAGAGCAATTCAGGTATCTTGATGCTTTTGAGACATTGTTTCCTGTGAATTTTTAAGTTATTCATGAAGACATTGGTCAATAACGCCTTTTGACTTCATTTTCCTGACGTTCAGAGAAACTCAACCAAAATATTGTGCAGTTGATGCGTAAGAAGACATGATACAACACATGTTAAATTGTTTTCTATTTTATGGGGTTTATGCACGAGATGCGTGCACTGTAGAGATGTTTTCTATATCAAACAGCAGTCACATAACGCAAAAACTTTGATTTTTAAAAAGTAGTGACCATGTTTGTGCCACTTGAACTTACGTAGGAAATTTGAATGACACAGGGCCATAAGAAGGTACTAAATATGGTTCAACAAAAAAACAAACACTATATAGCTCAACATTTGAAAATTAATTGTTCAACAGAATTAATTTCCTCAGTAAAGTATTGGCAATGTGAGGGCTTGTCTGATGTGAAAATTTAATCTGAACAGAGTAATAGTTGCTCGTGATATTTGACGATTGATTTATTTGCTTGCTTTGCAGCGTTCTGCAAGCCTCATTCGCGTGCCGTTGGGTTTTCGCATTCGATTTTTTTTTGTCTTGTTACAGAAACCACGTCTCGATTCGATTGCAGCTATACTCACGCGACTGTTTTGAGATTAACAAAGCGACGAAATCCGTTTTATGCATGTATACAAACTCTTCAGAAAATGAATTTTTGATACAGCGTTTTGATTTTGTTTGAGGTAAAAGAATGGAGGTAATTCAAAGGGGCTACGGAATCATATAACACATTTTAAACGACAACCTGATTATTGAGCGTTGGAAAAGAATTTTAGCTGGAGCGTACATGACAGCAGCGTAAAGCAAAATTTCGTTAATGCGGGCATTTCTCCTCCGGGAAATACAAATATTGTATCTTTGGGAATTAGCACTCCCAGGTGGAAGATGCGAGGCCCCGAGCTGGTTAGGTAGAATTTCCTTAAGTTGAAATATTACGTTTTTGTCAAGGAAGGACCATCTTTTTTCGGTTCACTGTGCTGTCTTGTCTTCACCACCTACTACTTTCTCCTTCAACTTATATATTTTTTCATAACCTTTCTTCTTAACTTGCTGTTTCTATGTGCAAGGGATCTTGAGTGGGGATAGACCTTGTGCATAAATTCCCGTTTTCTTTATTTCATATTAAATGGTACGTTCATCCTATTTTTCTATGGGAAACATTTTTTATAGTCAGGAAGGCTTAACTAACTTATCAGTTTTCTTTGGTGAAATGTATGCTTCTGAAAATCTCTCGCAAGCGGAAAAACAAAATAATTAAGATCTGTAAATGGAGGCAGCCAAATTACTTGAGTAGGCTGCCTCTGTGTTAAAAAAATTAGTTTTACCAGTATTTTTGGTAAGAACTGGGTAGTTGTGTTTCATGAACACGTTCTGATTATTGTCAAGTGCCATGCAAGTTTCAATGAGCCTCTTACTTAGCGTAAATGAGAAGCACGGTAAAGTCGTGTGGTACAGTGTCCGTGATCCGCGACTGCACAGCACTGTATACTCAGGCTAATTTCCAAGTACAGTGAACCTTCGCTAAACGCGGCAGATAGGCTCCGAGACGGGCCGCCATAATTGAATTTTCGCGAAGTACAGACACTATTTTTATTTAATCATTTAACTTGTATGTGGAAATTTTCAAAACCCTTCCTGTACTGTTGACAAACCAACCTTTACTGTATGAACAACAGGGACAACTGTTTTACAACATAAAATTTGTAGAGAAGGTCTTACATGTTATACGGTACGGTAAAAGTTAAGATTAAAAATGAAATTATTATTGTAATTAAAATTTATATAAAAATTTTCATATTTCTTACAAAAGATATAAATGTATTCAAGCAGTAAAGTCGATATCCCAATTATGCTCCTTAAGACCTAACGAAACCAACCGTGACAACCGCGAACCGCAGTCAACGTGTTAATAGCGATTTGAGTCACTTATCGGGTGCCTCATTGAAATGACTGGCGAGTCCCATTCTAATCAATTTTCCAGCTATTACTGTAAAAACCAGTTAACTAGAATTTCCATTTATTTCTGTACCTTCATTGCTCCTTCGACAACTTGAGAACGAGGTCAATAACAGACATCTGCAACTACTGCGAATGTAGTTTTGTTGTTCTGATAAATTACTGATTTTAAGCGCCCGATGCTTCCTACCAATCGTTAATGTCCCTGTTAGTGACTAAGTTAGGATGGAATTGAACAAAATATGACACCCAGGACTAGCCGAGAGGTTCAATCTCAAGTGTGATCCCAAATCCTACGCTATCAAGCACAGTCACGCACAAGCACGAAACTCGAAATAGAGGAAAAACAAGTTACTCTCCCTTGATTGGGATAATTGGAAATAATTATGAGCTATTTCATTTTTTATGTAAGCTCAATAACTTTGATAACCATGGCTGCGAAGTAGAACTATCAAAATTTTGCCCACACTCGATAACTTTGATAATCGTGGCAGCAAAGTCGAACAATCAAAATTTTGCCCCACTCGATAACTTTGATAATCGTGGCATCAAAGACGAAAAATAAAAATTTTGTTCACACCTTCTCTATTTCACGTTACTCAAGTGCATTGTAAACTTTTTATACGCCTGCAAAAAGAAGCACAAAAAACAAGCCTCATTCATGCCAGACTACAACTAACTACTGGCCACGAATGACGACATTTATAAGCGAATTACGCAGTTTTCTGCTAGTGAAATTTACTTTACCACGGCAATATTTGCTTTCAGCATAAAATCTAGCAGTTTGCAAGCATCTTGAGTAATGAGCTAACTAATCCCCAGCACGTAATGTGACTCCTGCACTGCTCACAAGTAGGTGAACTGTGCAGCCTACAGTGTGCTGCAATTATTGTAGAGGCAGGTGAAAGGTGCGTGTCAGGGCAATTTGTTATGCTGCTTCTATACCGAGCTATCGATTCCCGTGAGTCGAACGCTATTGAATTTTGTCATTTTTGTAAGCTATTAAAAAAGTTCCTGATAGTTTCTGGCTAGTTTCCTGATAAAAAAAGCCGTTGTGTTTTTGTTATACGTTGAGTATTAAATTACCGTCTCATGCTTTCAGCATTGGGGATGGAAACAGAATCTTAGCTGTAGACTTTACGTTAAGAGCATGGCTTGCTATTTTTCTCTATATTATTATTTTGATGTAAACATGGCCGTTTCAAAAACGCTTTCATAACAAAAGTTACTATGCTACAGTATGTTTACGATACTATATTTACTGTATTTATCGTACTACATTTACTGTATTTTGCCCCCTCGGGGTTATTCCCTCGTTGTATTCCCTCGGGGGAATAAAACTATTGCTTTTATAGGAATAGCACTCTCAGGAAGAATATGTGAGGCTCCGAGCTAAAGGTTAGATAGGCCATCCTTTTGTTGAAATAGAATAAAATTTTCGTTCAGTGACGGACCACGTTTTTTCGTCCTACTGATTTTCTGTTTTTTGGTATTTCAGACTTTCTTCTTCAACTTTTATCATGTTTCATGAGCTTCTTTCTCAACTTTCTGTTTCTATGCCCCTTGTGCATAGATTCCGTGTTCCCTTAACTCCATTCTAAAATATGCTTTCCTCCTTTCTCTCTTTGAAACGCCTTTGTTGCAGTTAGGGAGACTTTAACTATAACATCTAATCTAATTTACTGTTTTTTCAGCATTTTCACTTTTTCACTACATTTTTATAAATGTTTTTCCATATTTTGTAAATTTTTAAAATATTGTTCTCATATCGTGGGTACAAAACTAACAGTAATGAGGAAAAAGTGGAAACAAAATAATTTTGTCCTCATTTGGTTTCAATTTCTCACAGTGGACGGTGGCGAGTGAAGCGTAAGTCGTTAAAAAAGGGAAATGATTCGAATTAAATGAATTATTCACTCCCTTCCAATTTATAAATAATCATTTCTTCAATTTATCACACACTTTTATACGTTCGAGTTATGGGAAAATAACTCTATTTGGTATATTCAAGAACGTGATTAAACGATTTACGTGCTTTGTGACGGGCGTTTACACATTGCCGGGCGTTTAAGACCTCTATTTTGTATGATGTTAATGAGAACCGAAACTCATGTGAGAGCGCCAGCTCATTTTTTGTTTGCGCGGTTTAGAGAATTCTTCAATTTTTTGCAAATTGAAACTTGATTCTGCGCAACCTTACCTCCGTGAAACCTAACCCACTCCACACCTTGACCCTAACGGCAGTCTTCACGTGTAATTCATCGCTGGTTTTGTGCTTGACAACGATGTTTCTCAATTTTAATTGAATATTTTTTCATTAGATATACCTACATAGAAAAAACATACTCTAAATAACCGTAAATTACCCTTTCCTGTCTCTATACCGGGTGTCCGAAAAATAAACGATGCCCAATTTTAAAGGACTGTAATTTAGAAACTATTAAACTTATAAAAAATTGAGAAGCCACAAGCCACAGAGATGGAACAAATGTTAAACAAAATGTAACTTCCAAATTTTTTGTAAGTTTAATAGTTTCTGAATTACAGCCCTTGAAAATTAGGTATCGATTTTTCTTAGACACCCTGTGTAGTACCATGATAACAATATCAAGCGGCTGAAATGCTGGGGATGCACAACTTTACTAGCTCACTATGAGAGTACATTACATTTTATGTCGTTCTCCATGAGAATTTTAGCCTGGTTAATTCTATCGGAAAGTTTGGAACCTATTACAAAAATTACAACCATTTTTCTATTGAAAATCCAACTACTCTTCAACGACTTTTACCCTAAACATCATCGCAAATCTCAGACGAGAGGGAGATTTTAAAGTCAACCTACACTGAACAGACGATCGTGGTCGGTATGGCGCAGTTGAGGTTACCATCGTGATCTCGGCAGCAAACAAGTTAAATCGTTTCGAATGATCACTTCATAAAATCGAAAAATTGTACACGATTTTAGCTTGAAAGAATTTTTCGCCTTCATAAGTGCTTTTCTTTTATTGATTCTAACTTGAAAGCATGCAACAAACATGAGCTAGGCAGAGTTTTAATCGCGGGTGTTCTGTCCAAAATCCTGAAGTTGTCGACGCATTCTAAGGAAAACCGTACACTGTATACCTGGAGTCTCAGGTGAATATTTACATCTTGTCTGATTCAAGGTTAATGTTGCTCCCAGGTCTAGGAACTGTGAGGCTTCGCTACGTCAGAACCATGTGATTGTTGCGTATACTTTAGACTACTAGCGTTGGGTGTACTGACAGCGTTTTAGTATCCACTACCCTATGTTACAGCTAAGACAGTTGAGCGTGAAACAGTGACAATCGCATGAGTAAATGATCTGTTTCTAGAGATTCCTCACCTGAAATTCATCACCAAAAGTAACGGCAGGATAGTGGAAGAGCTGTGTAAAGCCTGGCTTTCTTGATGCGCGGGTTGTTAGTCGCGCGGCCGCTATGAGAGGACAATAGATCTGACCTTTGCAAAGCAGCGGCGAGTGAGCGTTAGTGCGCTCGTTCTCAGGCAGACGCGAGGTCACTTACATCGGTACATGGATTCACTTTCAGTCTGAGCACTCAACAAAATGAGCCTTCAGAGTAAAAACATTACCTGAATTCAGTAGGAGTTTCCTAAAAATTCTTCGTTCCTATCAATTGACTGTATATGAAATTAACTTGACTCGAAGTGAAACCAACAAATGATCGAGGTCACACCAGTGAATAGAAGGCGAACTCTTTCCCTTGTACGCACGAAGCTGAATAAAAAAGTAACTCGAAAGCCTGCGTGCTGAATGCACAAAAACGCGACCTCGGTTCGGTCTACAAGCGCATCCGACAGATTTGCAAGCTTTTCGTCGTCGGTAATTACTGATCTGACGCGAGTCTGCACGTAGCTACAGAGTCGGGGCGCCGGGCGAGTTGGGCTTGTATGAGATGAAGATGACAATTTAATTGGGTAGCGGTCGATTGAGGCTTCATCTCAACTAATAAGCGGATTGTGTTATGAGATTAATATGCTTTATAACAAACAAACACGAAAAATAAGTTTAAAATTATTTTACATCATGAAAGGACCTATGGCCCTGACTTGATATTCTACAGAATGTGTTCGAAGACCTCGGATTCTTCCCGTCCATTGAGCGGAGCTATATATTCGGCTCTATTTATTTGAGTGAACGTGAAACTCTTCACTCGATTGGTTGATGTTGGGGACATTTTTAATGTGTGACCATTATATGGCCCTTGTAACAAAGCTGTTTTGAGTGACGAGCGACGAACGACGGCATGAATTTTAATCCCAACAACCTAGCCTAGCGGACGCACAGCTCCTCCAAACTCGCTTTTGCTTTAAGCAGAATCAACTGTCCAAATACTGTGTGAGGGTTCACCACCAAAGGAAATTCTCCTCGAGAAGAGTGGTGGAGAACTATTGCGAGGATGACGGATTTGTAATAGAAAAGCTAACTCACAACATGCAACTTTTTCAAATGACTTGGCTTAAAACTGCCGAATAAGATTTAATGACTGGTTGTAATTCTAGACATTAAATGCGAATGAAGAGCGGAGTGAGAAAATAACGATTTGTCATCCTTATTCGACTGTGCTGGTCATTTTGACTTTTCTGAGTAGACCTCTTGTACTGTGAAGCAACACATTGACTGCTCACCTCCTGAAGGACAAAAGTTCATGCGGGGATGACTAGTGGACGGTAGGGCATACTCCTAACAAAACTAGAATTGGAATTTCAGACACTCGATGCAAAAAGTCTCGGTAAATTGCTCATATAGGGTTAATACCGTGCTTTCAATATCAGGTGCATAAATGTAGATCTTCTACGCATAAAGTTTGCTTTCGTTGGCCAACCGTGTGTGGTACTTCGTCGAAGCCAGCACTCTCTGACCTCCAATATTCCCTGGAATAACTATCTTCACCTCCAGCTTCCGTCGTAACAGCTGCGGCACTCTTTTTGTTACAATACACCAATTTCATTTCTCCTGCGTTTCTGCTTTGTTTCCCCTCAGGGGGATACAACTGTAGTATCTATGGGAATTAGCGCTCCCAGGGGGACTATGTGAGGGCCCGAGCTGAGGGTTAGGTAGGCTTCCTTTTTGTTGAAATAACATAGGTTTTTGTTCTGTTACGGACCATCTTTTTTCGGTTCACTGCTGTCCTGTTTTTTCAACACCTACTACTTTCTTCTTGAACTTTGATCTTGTTTCATAAACTTCTTTCTCATCTTACTGTTTCTATGCCCTTTCTGCGTAGATTCCACGTTCCCTAAACTCCATACTAAATGGTGCCTTCCGCCTTCCTCTCTTTGGATCGCCTTTGTAGCGGATAGGGAGGCTTAAACTAAATAATAATCTAATCTAATCTTCTGCTTTGTTTTACGAAAAAAATTAAATCCGGTGAAAGAAACTTCTCTCATCTGCTTCCGGTAACCTGGCCATTTGGAAGTAAGATCAATGTATACGTGATATTTGGCTCTGTATTATGAGTGTTTCGCTTGATGATCAAACTCTTGCTAAAAAAAGCTGCACATAGGCTTTTGTAGACGTGATTTTCACTAGCTTTAGTCTGCAATTTGCCTTAAGCAAGCTCTATCTTTGAATGCAGGCATACTCTGCTCGTACCCTGCCCGTACCCTGCTCGTACCCTGCTCGTACTCTGCCCGCACTCTGCCCGTACCCTGCCCGTACTCTGCCCGTACCCTGCCC
>JACJUY010003222.1:73315-109969 GCA_014220935.1 Platorchestia sp. MABIK | reverse complement strand
GCCCGTACTCTGCCCGTACTCTGCCCGTACTCTGCCCGTACTCTGCCCGTACTCTGCCCGTACTCTGCCCGTACTCTGCCCGTACTCTGCCCGTACTCTGCCCGTACTCTGCCTGTACTCTGTGACATGACTGTAGCAGCGTACCATCCTAAAAAATAGTCGGGGACGCTAACACCGCTTGTTCCTCAAAATTATGAACTCGTAAACAGCGCACTTAACCCCTTCCCCGACAGAAACGTGTATACTCGTCTTCAAAAAATGTTCTTTTTCAGTCGTCGACATGTATACTCGTCTAGAACTTTACCGTCAAAAACCAGCTATATGCGTATATACTCGTCGATTTTAAGCCTTTGTAAGCCATTCTACGTGTGAAACGAGTATTCTCGTCAAATCGTACGCCTGGCAGAGGCAATAGGGTAGAGCTGTGAGATTTCAAGGACATTGTTGTTAGACTTGCTCCAACAGCCATTGTCGTCGGATGGGTGTTGTTTGCATCCACATTTGCGTTCATTTATTTGTGACATTTTGAAGTGTTACATCCCAATTGTCTAGTTCAACAGAAGATAGTAAATATGAACCTTCCGTCAGAAGCTTGAATACTTCGGATAACTCTGCCAGTTCATCAGAAAATGACTATTTCTCGACAAGTGAGGAGGAAGCGGAGGGGGGTGACTCGTTTTTGCCGACAAAGGTATTTTCAAAATAAAAAGTTGACCACAAAAATAAGAAGAAAAAATAATTACACTCTGTTTTCATAACCAGCATCAAAAATACTACATAGAACCAAAATGAAAAAATTAGTCTGAAAAAGAAACGTTTTTAACAAAAAAACTGTTGTGGAAGGGGTTAATTTAGACTCGTAAACTTCTGTCTAATTTCATAATAGGTTAAATTCGGCTTAAGTCGTTAGCTCGGTCCCTAGACTTACTGGAATGGAGGATCCACTGAGAGAAATTTTCCCTTCGGCATGTCCGGTAGTGAATATTGAATGTTTCATTTAAGCTTACCAGTATGGCCTATTTAAGGCTCAATATGGACTTCAGCGGTGATCCTAGATTCAAGCATCTCGAGGTCCAAGAAGGATGAAGCGCCGCAACATCACATTATTAATTTTGATCTCTGATTTTGAACTCTGCGATAATCAATAATGAACGAGATTTTAAATGTGTAAAAATGAGGGAAATTATCAATCGATTGAAACTAAGGACTCTTCTCGTGGGAAGTTAGGGTGAGATGAAAATAAAGAAATGGCCATGTAGTAGATAAATAGCTTTTCAAAGCGATGAAAAGGGGTCACTGGGCGTAATATCTGATGGTGAATTCTGTGTAGTGAGAAATTTTGACCTACAATGCAGATGTTCGCAGGTCACTTTCGCTAATTAATTCCCTTGATCATTTGCACAGTGTTATTCGTTGTGCGTAGGTTTTCATCCCAAACCTAGTGCAAAAAAGCTGCATGTACTTATGTTAATTTAACACTTTGACTGCAACGTGACCCACCTGTGGTCACTGAGGGGATTTTATAATGCTACTGACCGACCAGCAGTCACGAACTCAATTTCCATGAACACTTAATGAACACTAAATGAAGGCACGATCTATTTAATGTTGGTTATTTTCCATTTTGAATATTGAACTTCAGTTTAACCCGCCTCAGGTAACGTGTTAAGAGTGCGAACTCAGCAGGAGAGCTCCTCAGGAGGATATAACTACATGATTCATCTATGGGAATTAGCGTTTCCAAGAGGAATGTGTGGATCCCGAGCTAAAGGTAAAGTAGGCAATTTTCGTTAAAATAGAATACGTTTTTCTGTTTTGTCACGGACCATCTTTTTTGGTTCACCGCTGTCCTGTTTTTCAGGACCTACTTCTTTCTTCTTCAACTTTTACCTTGTTTCATAAACTTATTTTCAATTAACTATTTCTAATCACCTTGTGCATAAATTCCTCGTTCCCTTAACTCCATACTGAATAGTGCCTTCTTCTTACCCTCTTTAGAACGACTTTGTTGTGTTAGGAAGGCTTAAACTAACGTATCTATGTTTCTTGTGTTTCATCAGTCATGCACTTTCCTTGACCATACGGCAGAACTGTAGTCTGATACATCACCATCAATAATGCGTGTCTGAAATACCTAGGCTGAATGAGACCGGGTCTGAATTTTTATTTCTGCATTTCATGCTAAGTTTTAGTTGGTGCCCTACATGGACTGGAATTTCTTGTGTGCCAGAGTTCACTGAGCGATGGTGTCTCGGCCGCAGCGTTAGAGGCTGTACAGCCCCAATGTCTCCTGTATCTCCGTAGGGCTGTACAGCCCCGATGCCTCCTGTACCTCCGTAGGGCTGTACAGCCCCAATGCCTCCTGTACCTCCGTAGGGCTGTACAGCCCTAATGCCTCCTGTACCTCCGTAGGGCTGTACAGCCCCAATGCCTCTTGTACCTCAGTAGGGCTGTGCAGCCCCGATGCCTCCTGTACCTCCGTAGGGCTGTACAGCCCCGATGCCTCCTGTACCTCCGTAGGGCTGTACAGCCCCAATGACTCCTGTATCTCCGTAGGGCTGTACAGCCCCAATGCCTCCTGTACCTCCGTAGGGCTGTACAGCCCCGATGCCTCCTGTACCTCCGTAGGGCTATACAGCCCCAATGCCTCCTGTACCTCCGTAGGGCTGTACAGCCCCAATGCCTCCTGTACCTCCGTAGGGCTATACAGCCCCAATGCCTCCTGTACCTCCGTAGGGCTGTACAGCCCCAATGCCTCCTGTATCTCTGTTGGGCTGTACAGCCCCTATGCCTCCTGTATCTCCGTAGGGCTGTACAGCCCCAATGCCTCCTGTACCTCCGTAGGGCTGTAAAGCCCCTATGCTTCCTGTATCTCCGTAGGGCTGTACAGCCCCAATGCCTCCTGTACCTCCGTAGGTCTGTACAGCCCCGATGCCTCCTGTACCTCCGTAGGGCTGTACAGCCCTAATGCCTCCTGTACCTCCGTAGGTCTGTACAGCCCCGATGCCTCCTGTACCTCCGTAGGGCTGTACAGCCCTAATGCCTCCTGTACCTCCGTAGGGCTGTACAGCCCAAATGCCTCCTGTACCTCCGTAGGGCTGTACAGCCCCAATGCCTTCTGTACCTCCGTAGGGCTGTACAGCCCCGATGCCTCCTGTACCTCCGTAGGGCTGTACAGCCCCAATGCCTCCTGTACCTCCGTAGGGCTGTACAGCCCCAATGCCTCCTGTACCTCCGTAGGGCTGTACAGCCCCAATGCCTCCTGTACCTCCGTAGGGCTGTACAGCCCCAATGCCACCTGTACCTCCGTAGGGCTGTACAGCCCCAATGCCTCCTGTACCTCCGTAGGGCTGTACAGCCCTAATGCTTCCTGTACCTCCGTAGGGCTGTACAGCCCCGATGCCTCCTGTACCTCCGTAGGGCTGTACAGCCCCGATGCCTCCTGTACCTCCGTAGGGCTGTACAGCCCCAATGCCTCCTGTACCTCCGTAGGGCTGGACAGCCCCAATGCCTCCTGTATCTCCGTAGGGCTGTACAGCCCCAATGCTTCCTGTTCCTCCGTAGGGCTGTACAGCCCCAATGCCTCCTGTATCTCCGTAGGGCTGGACAGCCCCAATGCCTCCTGTATCTCCGTAGGGCTGGACAGCCCCAATGCCTCCTGTATCTCCGTAGGGCTGTACAGCCCCAATGCCTCCTGTTCCTCCGTAGGGCTGTACAGCCCGAATGTCTCCTGTATCTCCGTAGGGCTGGTGGACAGCCCCAATGCCTCCTGTACCTCCGTAGGGCTGTACAGCCCCAATGCCTCCTGTACCTCCGTAGGGCTGTACAGCCCTAATGCCTCCTGTACCTCCGTAGGGCTGTACAGCCCCAATGCCTCCTGTATCTCCGTAGGGCTGTACAGCCCCAATGCCTCCTGTACCTCCGTAGGGCTGTACAGCCCCAATGCCTCCTGTATCTCCGTAGGGCTGTACAGCCCCAATGCCTCCTGTATCTCCGTAGGGCTGTACAGCCCCAATGCCTCCTGTATCTTCGTAGGGCTGTACAGCCCCAATGCCTCCTGTACCTCCGTAGGGCTGTACAGCCCTAATGCCTTCTGTATCTTCAGACGGAATCCTAGACTAGGCAACCATAGCCTTGACCTCACACTAATGATCATAAGAACCACATCAGTTTGAAAGGAATTGAATGGAGGTAAATTATTCGGTTCAAGTAATTTCCATCAGAACTTCCGTAGCATTATATGTAAGGGATAAAAAAATGTGTGGCATAATGTTATTTGCAGTTCTAATAAAGACTCATTAGGACTATTAATTGTGTATTTTTTATTTATATGCGTATTAAAGGAGAGAATTGTAGTAGGTATAACACAACACTTGAAAGATCGAGGCTGTTGCTTGTCAAATTTCGTGATAGTGTCCAGTTTTTGTGCGTTTTTTTATCGGTTAGTTGACTTATGTTTTACTTTTGTAGTAACTGACGATTTTTGATGCCTTCGTGTTGTGTTGGATTTGGTTTACATGGAAAGGAAAATGACATGAAAAAGTCCTACCTCGTGAAATTCCAATGTTCCAGAGATACAACGACCTGAACCAGGTGACATTTGAAGAAAAAGCGTGAGTACAATATCTTATTAGTTTGTAAGTATTCTAACCTTGAGGCGGCAGAAAAATACCGGGCCCAAACAAGCTCGACTACTAACCTGTTTTCAGTTGTTTCAAAAACAAACATTGGAAACTGAATGTTTTAACGAAATCATTTGGCAGAAAAAGTATCCCTGCATATCTCTTGAAATTTTTCAAAGCCTGGTCAACCCCACTTTATGAGAAATCAACGATATACTGAAGCTAACTTAATTTCGCACCTTCGATGCATCGGAAATGACGCAAAATCTCCGACTATGGCTGAGACGTCATGATTTCAATGAGCAGACCTGGAGATGCAGGAGGTACGGGTAAGGATTCAGTGAGAGATAGTACCTGAACCCGCAACATTTGAGGCTGTAGGACTGTACAGCACTCGGGGCAGTCTAAGGGTTCAGTGAGAAATAGTTCCTGAACCCGCCACATTTGGGGCTGTAGGACTGTACAACACTCGGGGCAGTGTAAGGGTTCAGTGAGAGATGGTGCCTGAACCCGCAACATTTTGGGCTGTAGGACTGTACAACACTCGGGGCAGTGTAAGGGTTCAGTGAGAGATGGTGCCTGAACCCGCATCATTTGGGGCTGTAAGACTGTACAGCACTCGGGGCGGTGTAAGGGTTCAATGAGAGATGGTGCCTGAGCCGCCACGTTTGGGGTTGGCGAGCAGGGCCGCTCAGGGCAGTAAGTATTAGGGTTGGGTAGGCGAGGCGACTAGCCAGCGAAGTTTAATGGCTCGGCAGAAGCATGGCAGCGAGCGCCGGGAGCTACGGCCGTGACTTGCTTCTATAATAACACACTAGCAAGCTCCTCGCCGCTCCTGCCACCGCCGACCTTATGGCAACTTCTTGCTTATGTCGCGTGATCCTTGCATGAACAGAATCGTGCAACAGAAGCACGTGAAAGCTCATGCCAGTTGGTGTTACTCGTTTCTTTTGCAGTTGAGTTCTTAAGGTTTAGTGACAGTCTGTTTAGATATCCAATTGTATAGCCGATAGATGCATAACTCGGCATACGAAATAACGCATTCGAATCGAGATGTCATTCTGAGGGTATCATTCAGTGATTGAGCGGATTTTGAGTAATTGTCATATCAGTATTATTTCTAGTGATTAACGCGAGTTTTACTTTTATTTTAACGAAGAACCCAAAATGTTGATTTAGTTGTAGCTATTAGAATTAATGCAGAGAGCCAAAACACGAACTTCGATTATGAAATCGAGGATCAGGGAATAAATATTGTGTTATCCTCTAACTCTTGAACTTACGCATGACCCAAGAAAAATTATCGTGATTTAGATCGATTTTCCCCGTGCATTCTGTTCTTCTCTTGTCGAACATACCAGACGTCGTGTACGCAGATATAGGCTTGAATTTTTGCCAAGTGTTTTGGAGAAAGATATTCGCTAAATTCAATGCCAGGCATTCTGAAAGGAGCTCTTCGCTAAATTAAATTCTTTATGCTCTATAGAAGGTATAGATTGAAATTAATACCTGCTTCTGAAGAAAGATCTTGGCTAAATTTAATGAAACTGCATAATAAATCACTACTCTCAGATTTTGGCCACTTTCGCATCTCGCTTGTATATCTGTAATTTTAGCGATAACAATTTTGATTCCTGAGCACGTTGTTTTATAGTATGTATTTCGAAACATCTTACCACCAGACCAAAAAAACCATTGTGCCCTGCGAGGGTAAAGAGAAAGTGGAGCCGCAAGTTAAGGGTGAGCAAGGCACGGATGGGTTGCGACAGAAGGCTCACGTCGTCCAGTGAAATATGCAGGGCGAGGTTGTATTTCACCGGCTAATAACGAAGCCCTGACGTGGCAGTCAGTCACTCGTACAGCACACGGCCTCTTCTGCTCTCAGTCGCACCCTGCACAGCAGTGCCGGGCCAGTTCTATTTCCCTTCAGACTTTACGATCCACAACAACAGTATGCCTCGGTTGTGTGTGACACGCTCTCAAGGTTCTCATCCATAGCAGATGTTACGAGGTACAGTGTCTGGTCTGTGCTGTTAGGGTACGTGTGCAACAGGCGCACAGCTGTCACGACTGCAGAACTTCATCGTTCAAAGGCACAGTGTCTATGCAGTTAGCGCTGTGGCTGCAGTTCTGCTCCGAGGGCAGTTACTCAAGGTAATGCGTAGGTGAGGGGCGATTTCTGCTCTGCGTTCGTGTTGCAAGTTTCCTGCATAATGATTGCACTTCAACTTGGTTGGAATGGTAAGAGGCAGCTTCAAATTTAGGGGTTTTGATACTTCCACGTGAGGTAGTAATGATATCCTTATCTTGCATGTTCGCGATTAGGTTACTTTGCAGTAAAAGTGGTCACACATGAGGGTAGAAGTTAAGGTCGTGTCCTTTTAATTCCGGACATTTCCGGATATCGACTTTGCATGAAAATAACCAATCAGTTTAATTATTGTCTTTGGCCTGTATCGAGGAATTATCTCTCCCAAGGGTATATGTGAGGATCCGAGTTAAATATTATCACTACTTCCTTTTGTTTAAATTTATTTTCAACTTTTATCGTGTTTCATAAATTTATTTCTCAACTTCCTGTTTCTCTGCAACTTATACATAGATTCCGCATTCTCTCAAGTCCATACTAAATGTTAATTTCCTTCTCTCTCTCTCTCTTTGAAACACCATTAATTGTTGTATCTAGGGAGGCTTAAACCAACAATCTAGCCTTATCTTGGCCTGTAGCAGTGGCTTATTGCTGTATTATAGATCGTAGTAGAATTTTCAAGAGCTAGTATGGTTTTCAATGATAGAACTTGAAACTGCTTTTAAAAAACTGAGTTGTCTATCACAGTACCCCTGGTATATACAGTATATCGCAGCGTATAGCGCCAGCACAGCGTAGCGCCCCAACATAACGTAGCGCCCCAGCATAATGTAGCGTCAGCGTTTAGCGCAGTGCGCGTGAGGAGAGAGCCTTGCGAGCTGCACACGCTGAAGGCACTGCCGCGGCGGCGACCGCAAAGCATTCGGGAGGCCGGTCGGCCGGCCTGGCATAACCAGTCATCTCGCCGCGAGGGCCTCGCTGCCTCACTGGAAGCCTAAACATGGTGTGCACGCCAGCAATACACCACGCGGGTTTTTCCTGCCTCGCTTCCTCCAAAGTTTCGGTCTTAAACTCCACGAATTGAACTCATCACGTGAATGTATTACCATGTCTGTTAAGTTCTCACCAGTTCTTACCATGTCTGTCTCTCCTGACAAGAGTGACAGCGTTTTGCTTCTCATGGGGTAAAATGATTGGATTTTCAATCTGTGTGTTAGGCCAGCATTAATTGGATAACACTAATGAAAATGTTGTTATGGACACCTCAGGAGAAAATTCGTCGCTCTCAACACAAATTCCAGCGCGTAGTGAAAAAGCGTTATGAACAATTAAGGAAAAGGGATGGCGTTCTCGATCAACACTCGTTCCAAAACAAGGTGTACGCTTGCAGTTACTGTCTCCTAGTTAACTGGGGCAACATTTTAACTAGGCCAACATTCCAGTGCTTCGTCAAATCCAGTAGTTCCAGTAACTTGGGCCCTGGCTCATTTAATGGGAATGCAATGTTAAATTAATGAGGAAAGTAATGTGCTGATGTAATTACTTTTTAATATAATTCCTTATGAAAGGACCGACTCTACAACATCGAGAAACACTCTGTAACCATCCATCAGACCTGCGAAACAAACGATCAATTCAATTAGCGTATTTAAAGAAGCAATAAAGCATGATAGATATCTCTAAAATGTTCATAATGAGTATTTCTTGTAACGTGAATGTGTCCATAAACTCGGAGAGTAGAATCCGTAGATATTTGCAAAAGGTATCATTTTTTAAGATCAACATTCAATGCTGAGATTATTTGTATTGTATAGGTGTCACATTTCAACATTTATACGACTTTTGTAATTTAAATAACCGCAGGGTTTTGAAATTCTTCTACGTCGTGAGATGCGTGAAAATAAACATAAACCTTTGTTTTCAACGGGATAGCTGAAACTCACCAATGTATTAGGAAAATGAAAAAATTTTAATAGACAGTTTTACGTGAGGAAAAATGCAATGGAATTACACTGATATCAATCAATGGAAGGTTTCATTTTCATAGCTTCAAACATTAGTAGCTTTCATATATTTTTGAAGAGATTCGAAAAAGATTCTCCAGCGATTTGTATGGGTGTGTATGGGTATTTCATTTTTCAGTAAATATGAGCTCCAGTTCTTGAAGCTTTTGAGCAATAAAACGCAGAGGATGACCGGTTATTTTACTTTCTGCAGCTAAGCGGTGGCAATATGAGATGTATGATTGCGGTCATCTTGTAGGTTGGGAAATGAGCTTGGTCTGGCACAAGTTACAGTGCTAACTGTTTCAAGTTTTCATTCAACATCTTGACGTAGTCATTGGATTTTATAATTTATCCTATCGCAATCAACTAATTCCTCTAGTTATATCTCTGAAGAGAACACAACTATTGTATCAATGGAGATTAGCGCTCCCAGGAGAAAAATGTGAGGTCGTGAGCTTAAGGTTAGGTAGGCCTGCCGCTGAAAGGAATAGAATAATTTTTTTACCGACCACATTCTTTAGTTAAATGTTCTTCTATTTTTCAGCACCTATTACTTTCTTCTTCGAATTTTACCTCGTTTCATAAACTTCCTTCTTAACTTTCGGTTTTTTTGCGCAGGGGATCTTGCTTGAGAACAAACCTTGTGCATTGATTACCCGTTCCCTTCATTCTAAACTAAATGGTATATTTTTCCTTCCTTTCTTGGGTACACCTTTTATTGAAATTGGGGAGGCTGAAACAAACTTATAATAAATGAATTTAATCTTGTCATCTCTGCTACACCATACATTTCGTTGCACCATTTCTCCAACACCATCACTCCTGGGATACGAGTAGCGTGTGCCAAGAAAACATGTGCCTCTTTCACGTGAATTTGAAGTTTCTGCTTGTAAGTTTGTAACTTTTATACTTTTATAACCTAGTGAAAGTTTTCCCGATATTTTTATTAATTTCTGAGACTTCATTTACGTAAATGCAAGGTTTTAGCTCATAACTTTTATACTGTTGTTGTACACTGAAAAACATTTTCAGGATATTTTTAATAGTTCACATTGCTCAATGTATGAATAAATGATGACTGTGTATAAAGTAACAAAATGTCTTCCGTTTGGATAAAAATAGGTCAGTAATATTCTCTAGTTTTGACAATAGTGAGTTTAACGCTAAAATTAACAGTGTGAATGATTTTAACATAAATTTTGATGTGGTATTTCCTGTGTCAATTGCCAGGATTAGATACTTATAATTGTTTGAAACTAGATTTTTTACAACGAATAATGTCCCCATGATTCTCGATGACATTAACGGGGGTACAATTTAAAACAATCAAAAACGTAACAGATGTCCTCAAATCAGGGGTTCCGTTGAATGAGACTCAGAAAATATTTACCTCGCAGTCTGTTGTGCACAGAATTTTTTATAGTTCCAAATTTTTGAATTGCTGGCTGGTGGAGGTGGCAGGAACCGGCTGGAAGTCCAATAGAAGCAGTTCAAATGACCTAAGGCGCTACCCTGACCAAACTGTGAATGTTTTTGACTCACTCATGCAATACACATAGTTCTGAATTATTTCAACAAGTTCTGAATTATTTTGTACTGAACTGTGTTATACTGTTCAAGTCAACAATTCAGGATGAAGAATGATTGATTTGTATATTTTGTTAATGAGTGAAAATTTACCCCCTGTTTTCTAGAAAGGAACAAAATAGAAACAGATATCGTCTTCGCTCTCAGTTAATATATCAGTTTGATTTTCCTCGCTACATGAAGACGAGATACCCGTCTGGTCTACAAGCGTCGTTCATTGAAGGATTAAGCGTAAAATCTAAGCACTTTGGAAAATTGGCACTCTCTCGACGAAGAAGGGAAAATTGTACAATCTTTCGGTTATTCATACAAGAGTTACATAACATATTGGGCTGAGATTTTTACCCGTCTCTCTTGTATGTGTGCATAGCTTGCTTTTCGTGTTCAATGATTTTAATATTTCGAATCTATTCTTCTGGAAGCATGTACACGTATTATGAATGATAAAGTTCAAGACAAATGCCTCATATGTTTTCTGTGCATCGAAAAAACGAACTTCAAAATTGGTATGATTCGTTCAAGTTGTTCAAACGAAACGTACGAAGTGTAAAATTTCCCTCGCACAATGAAAGTGAATTGTAAAATACTGAAAATAATTACAACGATCGTATGAATGCAAAAATTTTTCTCTGTACGCAACTTATGCAATAGGTTTAACAACGTCGATGCTTACTAGTTCAAGTCCTTCATTCTGAAACTTTCTTCAGGAAATATCAAAAGCAATTACTATTAGTGGAAATCGACTGCCCCACCTTATCGCAATTTTTCACGAAAATTATCAAGCTATTTTAACACCGGCACTGTAAGATGTATGAACACTAAGAACTGTATGAATTGAAATACTTATTGACCAAGACCCTGAACCAGATCTGAATCACAGGTAGCCCGGATACTCCTGCGCTCGCTGAACCTCTGATGAACGTGATACTAGCCAAATCCGCTCGTAGCTTGCCAGCTCGCTCGAAAAGAGATAGAAGCCTGAGGTATTAACTTTATAGCATGAACAACGAAATTTAAAGACTATAACTCAGGTGAAGTTATTTGTAACTATACAGAGGATAAGATAGCGCCGTGTTGTAAGTAAGGAACTATTAAGTTATGCTGCAGCGTCCAGCCGCTTGAGCCGCCCCACGCTGGGCACAGGCGCTGTTCAATCTAGCGCGGTCCGGCCTTTAGTCAGCCGGTCGCAAATCATTGCTTTCGTTAAACGCTTCGCTCTTCACTAGCGCTTCGTGTTCTTGCTCCACAGTCTCGCCATTTTACTTGGGTGACGTGACTAAGAAACTATGTCTGGTTTCAGTTCTGTGTTTTAAGAGAACTTTTCTGTTAGCAACATTAGGGCGAAACGACGTTCCGCGTTCGTGTCATTTTTCAAGTTTTCCATCAGAATGTACTGTGCACTGAGAGTACTGTCCGTACGGAAAAAAAGTGAAAAGTCTGTTGCCGGAGCAACGCTCTGCAAAAGAATAATAATGTATTTCGATAGGCAATTCAACAAATATAGTCAAAGAAGTTGTCAGTTGGTGAATTGGAGAACAAAATTAGATGCAACAAAGTGTTTTCAGAGACATTGGATAAGCGCAGGGTTAGGTTAGTCTGTTTTATCTACACTAAGCTACAGAGATTAGTGCTTCATAGCAGGAGCGATCTTGCTAGGTTGGTTACCTGATAGAAATTCGGGCCTTCCATCGTTCGAGCCCACTTTGCTTCTTTAAATTGTCATGCTTTCTTCGCTTCATCATCTTCGTTTGTCTTCCTCGTACTTCTTAATTTGCTATTTTTATACGCACGGTAACCCATAACGGAACACACCTTGGGCATAAATTCCAGGTTTTCATTAGTCCATACTAAATTGTCTCTTCTCTTTCCTCTGTGAAAACATCTTGGTTATGGAAACATCCTCTTAACACATTCACTGCTGCAAGTTTAACCGAAGTTTCACACTCAATGCAAATGAAAGTCAATTATATTGATCAATTTGAAAAATAATTATTTTGAAATGGATTGGGCCTTCGCCTATTTTTGATTATTCATGAAAATTGTGTTTTGACCACATATCGGTCAACAGCATCATGAAAATTCCCTCACAGACCACCTGTGGATCACATCGCAGTTAACGTGTTTAACTACTCGGGAGTATCAAGAGTAGCTCGCGTCTTGCCTGTGAGCAAAACTTTCGTGAATGACCTGAATTCAGGTCATCTGAAAAATAAGTGACCTGAATTCAGGTCATCTGAAAAAAAAGTGACCTGAATGTTGTCTTCTGCTCATTTCAGTTTATTTTGTCCTTGACTTCTTGTCGGTGAAGACTTTGACACCGGTTTTACTGGCTCTCCTTTAGATGACGACATCGAATACTCATCTTGGAATTTTCTAAACAAACGCTGGGAAAAATTTCTCCGCTTGTCAATTTGGGACTCTTCACAGCTTAACGTTTGATTTGTAGCGTTGAACGACGTGAAACAACTCATGACACGTTCACTGGCGACTCTTGGTAAATGGCTCGTTTACGTATCGGTGTGAATGAACAGCATTTAAATTATTTCGACATATTTTTTAGAACAGATTTAAGCATCAGAGGTAAAACATCATCATGCTCATGTGAGTTCAGCGGCAGCGAACGTATTAATTATCAGCCGTCTGACGCACTTTCATCAGATCACCGCTGAACTTCTATATAGTTCGGTGATATTTTCCCATTGTTTTAGCTATTTCCAATAAAATTTTACCTACCGCCGATTCAGAGATAAAAACTATTATACAATCGATCAATCTACATTTACGACCCGAACTAAACACAAAATAGAGCATCTGGTGGTTAATTCGATACACCGTGATCTAAGCTAATGTATCGGTTCCGGATAATTTTTTTCACCACGTTCAGATGTCATGACTATCAACATTCCCCAAAAAATATCATGCGAATTTATCGCTTAAATTTTTACATAATTAGGGAAAATGTTGCCTCATAATATGACTCCTGTACATGCAAGACTTATCAGGTAAATTTGAACAGTTTCAGCGTCTAAAATTTAATCCCAATAACTCGAGAAAACGAGCATAAGTTTTTGAAATTTTGACAGTTTATTTAACAGAAAAGTTTTTTTCGATGTGACTGCCCTCATCCATGATGACGACCTCTACACGCTTTCTAAAGCTGGACACTTCTCGAATAACTTATGCCGTTTCCGGCTACTTCAGTCTTTGTGATACTTTTCTTAGGAGCTTTGACACGATTATGGGTCTTTGGATCAGCTCTGACCTCAATTAGCGCCCAAAAATGGTGATCCAACGGGTTCAGGTCAGGCGAGTTGGAAGGCCAAAATTCTTTCTCCCGGAATCGCACACCCAAGGAAGTTGGATACATGGAACCAAGCACCAGACCTCTTCAGCAAGTCAACAGTTTTTCTGGCCGCATGGACGGAAGCCGAGTTATGTTGGAACATGAATTTCATACTTGAAGCCTTGGCCTTCATCCATGGAACGATTTCTCTATGCAAGACGTTGCGCTAGGATTCGACATTCACTTTTTTGTCGTCGATGAAGAAGTGGGCAAAGGTGTCACCCTTGCTCGAAACGACGCTGAGTGGCACACCGCCGGCTAGATTCTTTGTGGTCATCGCGAGTTGAACATCAGTGCTCGAAGAGGCTATCTTTCAGTCTGTTACAGTTACAGCACTATCAACTGTAAAGATTTAATCAGGAAAGAACTTGATTGTTGGTCCGTTGATCTTCAACCACTTCAGAACTTTCTCGCGCCTTTCTAAACGAACTTCTTTCATCTTATTCGTTAGAAGATGCTTCCTAACTTGTACACAAGAAGTTAGGTCAAAGTCTTTCATCACTCTGTTCATTGTCGTAATTCTACAAGCCTTTTCACAGCCAATGTTGATTATGAAAGGGTAGATTGGCTTAGATATTTTTTTTGAGGCCATCTAGAAAGCGAATATGGCTAATTTCATCTTTTTGTGACATCTGGAGGGCTCTGAATTCTGGCCAGATTCATCAAAACACTTAAAATATCGTAAACTATCAGTCTAGAATACTGGGGGATTTTACAACAAAAGCGTGGCCACTGCCCGCGTGGAGGAGTTCACAGATAGCTGGATAGCTGGACGTTTAGACTTTTCCATTGCGTAATGTTTATGTAATGAATTCTAAATGTCAATTGCCGGTTTTATAGATCACTAAGCATAACTGACAAAATTCAGTCTGGCCAATTTCTTGAGGGAACATAATTGGCAACTATTTTAAATTGTACGGATTTATCTAAAAGTTCCTAAATTTTGGAGAGAGCAAGTCCTTGTTTCATTGTTTCTGTCTTTTCCGTCCCAGTGTTATGCTTTACTTCCTCAGACACTAAGTTCGGTCGCTCGGTGTTAAAAGAAGAAGTGCATGAAGAGGTTTTTACAGATAGTAGTAGAAGTACGTCTGAGAGTTGGTATCGAACACCAACACGTGACCCCCTCATGAGGGTACAACTTTTTATGAGAATTAGCACTCCTATGGGGAAAATGGTAGTTTCTGGTCTGAAGGTTAGGCAGGCCTTACTCTGTTAAAATACAAAATGATTTTTGTTGGCTGCAGACCATCTATTCTTCGGTTCACTTCAGCACTGTAACTTGTACTGTTGAAGTACTGTTCACTTCAGTACTTCAACTTTCATCTTGTTTCATTAACTTCCTCCCAAACTTTCAGTTTCTATGAACTGAGGATTTTCATTGATATTGTACTTTGTGCAAAGAGTCTCGTTCCCTTAACTCTATAGGAAATGGTGTCTTCTTCCTCTCTTTGAAACGCCTTTGTTGATGATGTTGTTAGGAAGGCTTAAACTTATCGAACCTAACCCAACCTGGCTTATTTTAACTTTTGAAATCGAAACTCTGGCCCGAGCTCTCAGGAATAAGTTTTTCCGGCATCTCAAGAAAGAAGAAACTTTTTTAAACCACTAAGTGAATGGGTAGGAAGAAGTGTGAGGATTTCCCTCACAACCTCTCCAGGGTTACCCGAGAGGCGCTTCAGCTCCCGTACTATAACTGCGCCAGCAGCGCTGCCCGGCAGTAAGGTCGGAGATAGCGCGGCAGGGACAACGAGAGATTTATTTGAACTGACTCCTTTAACTTAATTTATTTGAACTGCTACCTTTGAATTCGATTATTTCGAGCCAGATTCTTCTTGAACCACAATTTCATGGATCTAAGTTTGTACTAATGTTGCTGCTTCGCGATGTGTCTTATCAATTTACTGTTGAGCGTAGTGACTGAAACTACATCGTCGTGTGCTTTAACGCGGTTTGCGTCATCACCAGGAGGGATCTTGGGCCCCTGCTCTACGGGTCACCGCCGTCTGGTCTGTTTATTAACTTGGCATCTTCCCTCTTATTCTTTATCTTTGTGTGTTTGTGTGAGTGTTTGATTATTTCTATTGCCGGCTTTGGTTTAAATTCTTGCTTACATTTACTTGAAGGTTGCCTTGGCGACCAACTTAACTTACCTTACCTCACTTATTGAAATCTGGGATGAGAGCTCTAGCTGTTACAGGGGGGTCTATAACTCCACTATTTTGAGCTCCATCTTCTCTCTTACTGTTTTCTTGAAAGTCAGGTAATACTTGCCTTTGACCTTAACCTTGACAACTCTTCCTGCCATAAAGTTTCTACACTGGACGAACTATAAAGTTCAGGTGTGGTTATTCTCAATTTTAATGTCTATTTTGTAAATCATCTCTGCTATATCTGTTATTACTATTATTCTAATAATTATTATTCTTTTTGGCAACCTCCTTACGTGTAACCCTGTCATCTTCTTGCAGTATATTCAAGAGTAGCAGCGTGAACAGTGGTCCGGTGCTTTCGTCGGAGCTTCTTTACCCCTTGCAGCTGCCTTGTTTAGGTAATTGTCTTTCTCAACACTATGAACATTTCTGTTGATTTTGTAATACCGGCACTTCTTACAGTTTGCTTTGTCTTCATTTATTGATTTATTTTAGCAGACGAGGCGATGCACATGTGAGCGCCTTGCCTGTTGCCGCGTTCCTTGAACGCTCCGCCACCAGCACGCGCTTTTCTCGGCTACGAGGGTGGGCCGCTTCCTCGACCGCATTGGAGACGTGGTGTTGCGCCGGGTCGCTGGGAGCTTTATCCGCGGACGTACCTCACCTCCGCCGCGCCGCATTACAACCGGCGGGCAGTTGGCCTCCTGCGTGTCCGTTCAGCTGACAGCTTTGGTGGCCCAAGACAGTTTATTCTCCTGGTTATCGCTGCAAGACCCGAACTACCGCTTGACGACTTTTGCAGCCGCTTTGGTGGACGTGTCCCGTTCAAGCTCTATCAAGACCGTTGCCTAGACAGGGAAAAGGACACTTCTGGCATTTCGCAGATTTTGCTTTTTAAACTTTTAAGAAAGATTACTTAAAGCAACCTGCCAATTAATAAACTCTACACTATTGGAAGAACCTTGATTCTTAATAGTTTTTAATGCTTGCTTTGTTGCCTGACTCTTGAGACGAGCAGGCTGTTAGTTTCTTTTAATTGTTCTCCTAAGCTTTGAAAGGTGCGGGAGTCATGAATAAATTAATTTTACTTGTTCCTTCTTTTATTTCGTCTTTGCTAGATTGTGTGGACGGATATACTCCACAGAAGGTCATTATCCTAATTTAGCAGTTTTATCTCATTTTCTCGTATTTTGACTCTTTTTTTCTCTGATATCTTAAAATTATTATTCAAAGTAAAATGATCTTTCTTTCTTTTTTGTATCGCAAACAACGACGTTCGTCCAAAGAGAAATATTCATAAACACGCATCCATCCGCCAATAACTTAGACTTAGTTTCCTGAACTAAGCGACTTTAAGCGCTATCCATACCTGGCTCAGAATTATTCTAAACATAAACAATTCTCCAACTCAGAAGAAAAAAGTCAGGTCCCTAGCTGTGATGCTTAAATTACAGATCACTTTACTCTAAAACTTCAATTGTACTTTGTATTCTGTTTAACGAGGAGCTGGCTGAATAGTGTAGTTTTTAACATGACAAAGAAAATTACAGACGATTTCATTCTTTGCGAAAAGATGACAAACGCAGTGGTAGTGTAGGTGCATTCATCTTGAACGGACTTAATGCTAAAATCAATGCTGAAATAGTACTAAATTCAATGCTGAAATAATAAGACTAAATTCAATGCTGAAATAACAATCCTAAGTTCAATGCTGAAATAACAATTAACCTTGACCGCACAGAAACCATCTTCATTTAAAGCAAAAAGCTTCCTCATTAGAGCAGTTTACAGATCAATTTCTGGAAATCTGGAGGCCATCATTAACGAACTAACCTAACTTTGAAAGAACCCCACTATGGCGATAAAACAATTTGAGGCGACCTCAATCTGGACTCGTTCAATATGGAAAATGGCGGAAGAACCGTAAACTTCTTAACGCTAATGTAATCAAAATCCCATCTGCTCCCAATAAGGAAACCTGCCAGAGTTTTCACTCATTCTGCATCGCTAACAGACGGTACATTCGCAGTGCACTGAACTTAAATTTTCACTGAAATATTCAACATGTTAGATCATTTCTCTATGTTCCTAACAAAAAGAATGTCTCTCATAAACAAAATTTAAACTCAATCAAGATCTCCTTTTACTGCCCCATAAACACACTAGCTCTAAATAACATTTTTGAGACTATCAAAAACCGTCTCAAACACCATTTTAAGTCGCACGCAAATTATAGTCATCACTGACTCAACAAATCTTTCAAATAACGCATAATAGATGCTAAACAATTCGAACCCGTGCGTGCATTGTAGCCTCGCCAAGACATGCAAAAGCCGTGGATAACTAGATGAACTATTTCCCATGTGTAAAAATAAGTGGCCTACTTGATTTTACGCCGTGAAGGAAAATTCCGTTTT
Source organism: Platorchestia sp. MABIK (assembly GCA_014220935.1). Classification (NCBI taxonomy): domain Eukaryota; kingdom Metazoa; phylum Arthropoda; class Malacostraca; order Amphipoda; family Talitridae; genus Platorchestia; species Platorchestia sp. MABIK. The sequence continues at coordinate 91,755 of JACJUY010003222.1, read as the reverse complement.
GAAATGTATCGTAGATCCAGAAATCATGCATCCAGCCAAATTAGATCTTTCATAAACACTGTCCCTGAAAAATTCAATCTGTTCAAAAATGATGTAAAAATAAGTGGTCTCTCGAATTCTATTTACAAACCATAGAACAATCCCTAAACCACAATGTAAACTATTGTACATGATATTGTTTTCCATCTCGTCCCAAATGATATCGCAGATTTATTTAATAATTACCAAGATAATATGGGGAAAATATCGCTTAAAAAGTAAAAATATGATTCCATCAGCCACCCTTACCACTTACGTATAAAGCTACAGACTAAAACTTAAACCACTTTCTCTACCTTAATCCAGTAAAAGCTTCAAGGGGTTCAAACTGCATAGGAGCACTAAAAAAAACACATTATGCGGAACAAGAGTATTTCCAATTTAAGTTCTTAAATACCTAGCTCTTCTAGTTTCAGATATTGTTGCAGATATTATAAACAAACCCTTTTCTTCTGGCACCATTCATTAAAAAAGACAGGAGGAAGTCTGATCTTGAAGAGCGATGACAATACTTGCATCAAAAGCTGTTTTAAAAATAGCGTTTCATTACGGATACTCTTATCTAGAGCGCAATTCTTTTCTCTGCGATTAGCGAGTCGGCTTTCGATCCTAAAAATCGATTCAAACCATTCTTACCTGTGTGCAGTTCCTCTTTTCTACTATTGACGTGACTATTGACATCATTTTTCTGGACTTCAAAATTGGATTATGTAGAACATAACATACTCCTGTCAGAGCAATACCATTGTGGCGTGAAAGGTTTTCTTACCCGAATGGTTCAAATCCTTCTTCTCAAACTAGAAACAATATTGGCTATTTCTCTTCAGAGCTGCAAAATATGGACCAAGGAGTCCTTCAAGAATCTGTTCTGGAGCCTCTCTTATTTCATATTTTTTTGAACGGTGTAGTTGAATCATCGATCTTCAAATTCATAATGTTTGCGGATTGTGAAGTCATTGAACATCGCAAACCAAATAAACCTGGAATTACATTGTTTTACTCTGATGAGTGGCGAATAAAATCGGTAAAAACGGCCAAGATTGAACACAAACTATTTTCTAACCTGATAATACCCGTCGTGTGTTTATTTATTTATTTATATCTCTGTTTGGTGTCCGCTTCTTAAGAAACATAAGATGCGATTTTTTCTTTTTCTTTTTCTTTTTTCTTTTCTTTTTCCTGAGTGTTCGGTATCATGGATACCGAATTCCTCAGTGTGAAGGCCTTACATCCATTGAAATGTTTGGCATTTTATCAGGACAGGTTCATTTAGGAGAGGTTTGGTCAGACTAGGACAGGATAGGTTAGCATTGGTTAGGTAATATTGACAGAATTTTTCACGGGTCCACCTAGCTTAACGACGACATTGTCCAAAGAATTTCCACAGTTTCTGCTACTACCTAACAATACCCTTGGTTTATTTGTTTGGAGTTCGCTTCTTCCATTTCTCTGGCACGCTCATAAATGTAGCCATAATGACCGTATCTGTAATACGAGTTTCACCGCTGCGCAAGTACAATGATGTTTTTTATCACGAGTACTGTTAGGATGGATATATTTGTTAGTCATCCACGTGTGGAAAGTTTGTTCAAGAAAGGTATTGAATTCCGTCATTTTTGGCGGGCCGTGCGCACTAGTTCTCCTATAAGACGAAATACTGCTTCCTAGTATTATGATTTCGGTTAATATATTCATGCGACAGTGCGACAAACAACTTTAGATCTTTGGGAACATAACTTGACCGAAACTTGATCTTCATAAATCATATCAATCATATACGTATATAGCTGTCCATCTCCATCGATTTGAATGGGCGTTGCATTCTACTCGTAAATCGGTGATAACTCTAATAGCATTTTTTTAATGGAAATAGTCTATGTTTCTTTTTTATCGGAGCCATGTCAGACTTCGATGCCGAACTGTGTATTCGAATTTTTTTTAGTGCTTTTCTTAGTGGAAATGTGCTGGACTCGGCAAAATTCAGACGAATTCTGAAGCTGTATAAGCCACCGATTTTCTATTGGAAATTTTGAGAAAAAAATTGCCTAAACTAACGAAAATTCTGACTAATTACATCAAAGTTACGTTGAAAGTGTCTACCATGACCACTTGACAAGAACTCGAAATAAGCTCGTTTTCCCTTATTACTTAAAAGCCAGATGGGGGACTGTGATGCCGAGAAGGCTACTGCTAGGTTACCTCAACTGTATAGATAGCTTCAAACTTCATGACTTTTTTGTGCCCACTGTGCTTTTTTTAATTTTCATGCATGTTTCGATATCTCTCCACCTTGTTTTCCGCTTCCATCTCAATGTACCGTTTCTATGCTCTGGGTCTCCTGTGAGGCACCACCTATTGAGCATAGATTCCTCGTTTACTACAGTGATCTCTAGAGATCGCGTTCGTTGTGGTTAGGGAGTCTTACACTAATTAATAAAATATCATGAAATACGGTATATCTATTTCTACTGTAAATAATGAATGAGATAAATGGTCTAGTCAGCACAGCCGTGCTTCTTTGTATATGTTTCTTTCTTTTTCTGTTAAACAGAATGCAATTGATCATTTTTTGGAAATGAAAAGCTATTTATAGAATAATAGTTGAGATTTTTTCTTAAGTATATGTAATAGTGTAGGGATTTCTCAAAAAAGTGATCCATGCTCAGGCAAATAATAATTTATAACATTTTCCATTACTGTGTATTGATTATTAATAATTAATGGAGTAAATGGAAGCTACAGTACTCGGATCCCCTTTTCATCAGGTGTCGCAAAGAAAAGCATATTTTTCAATTCGTCATTAATTACAGATAAAGGTTGTGAAAAAGTTGAATAAACTAAAATACATTTATCATTCAATTCATAAGTATGCGTATCAGAAGCTTATCATGCAAATGCGCTGCACCTATAATGTAAATACTCTATTCTCTATACATAGCGCGAATCTACAAATTGTTTACTCGATTGAGTTTTAATTTCTCATCAAGAATTAGTAGTGTGTAGAGACTGGGTTACCAGTTTTCTATTAATCAATTTCCCATACATTGCTTCAAGAGAAGAAGAAAATCCCAGTTTTTCCCACTGAAATAAAGCCTCAAGATATGGCGAACTTACCTAGAAAACGAACGTAGTTATTGTGAATATATTTTATCACTCCTTCATTGATGACTTTTGCTGTTGTAAAAATTATTTTATACCCAAATCGGGAAATTCAACTGCAGTTGCAGTCAGTTTCAAATGTCAGGCGACCAAACGACTCGACATCTTCCTCACTATCTGCAGCAGGTGTTTATGAGCAGTTCGGGTTACCGGGATCGGTGGAACCTGGTGCGAATGGGCATTGAATTCTTCTCAACTCCATTTAAGAGAAAAGAGAGAGACGTGGGCTGCCTTCCATTCCAGACCGCTACACTGCAGCCAGGTTACATGCGTTCTCGCTACTTCTGAACACTGTTGCCGCAGCTGTGGAAAAACTAAACGAGTTATTGAGCTGAATAATCCAACAAATGATGCGAAGGAAGTCCAGTCATCGTATTTCTATTAATAAAGGTATGATGTAATTATTCAGAAAATGGTTTACCATCTTCTTTACTATATAAAAATACGTCAGTTCGCCTATCCGTCTGTAGCGCTGATACGCTGTTCTGTGCACAAGTACGTCGACGCATGCGATCTGAGATAGAGATTCCTTCTGAGTTCACGATTGATTGAAAATCATAATTTTAATAAAAAGACTCTCAGCATTTTTAATGGTGTGAGTACATGGTCACCTTTTTGCCATGATTTAGAGCTTGTGTGTAGGACCATATATTGAACGTATATGACCAGGGCAATACAACAACACGGCATATCAACCTCATAAGAAAGTTAGAAAATACTTGGTTTGTTGCAAATTTTTTACTAAATTCTATACATCATTATAAATTAAATACACCAAGTTCATCAATTAATGTACTTATAAAACTCTGATTCTATTTTTTGCTAGCTTAGGTATCTGCTCGTCACAGTCCAGCCTCTAAGCAAAAATATAGAGGGCAAAATATTACTCCCTGCCAGCAGTCGTATGATAGGGCAAGATTCAACTTCCATTTCTGTATTGCGGACAATGTAAGTTTTCATATCTTTTCTAATCTAATTCGTTGGGAGAAATTCCCGTTATTCTTCATCGAACTCCCCTCGATCAGTAAAATACAACTATTGTATCTATGGGAATTAGCGCTCCCACACACCATTTTCTTCAACAGATTGCTCTTAGATCAAGTCTAAAACTCACTTTACAATCTAGATCGTGCATCATAAGCTCCACTGGCTTGAATGACAAACTTGAATGTTCCAACATCAACGGAAAACACCAAAATGAATTGAAAAATTCCACTCGATTGCTAGCTTTTTCAAGAGAAATCTCTAGCAACCCTAACCATTGCTTGCCTACTGATGATGAATATTTTCCTCCCTCGATCTCTGAATACTGCACAGTACCTACAAAAAATAGGTTTTCGTTATTATCTGACGCGAACACAGAGAGCGACATACCCTTCTCACAAACGAGAACAAATCATCACCATCTAACCACGTACTCGGAAGCAGTGAAATCAATACGAGGAGAAAAATTGCAGCAAAATCTCAGTCGAAATTTGATGAAAAATTCACAGCCCAACCGCATACAGAACCACCACCAAGAAAGTGGAAATGCCAAGAGCGCCTCTCATTTCTCAGTCGCTCCCACAACCAAAATTGGCCACAACCTGCTAATTCAAAACTAGGATTACGAGAAATCTAAAAAACTCCTGTCTAACAATGCTGAATGCCAGCCTAAATTTGACCCACACTCCATGTGCTGACTCGTCAGTACCACAATGGATGAATTAAAACGATCACTTAAAATAAAGCTGCTTCCTACCATGACCGATGGGCACTGCCTCCTTCATGCAGTAACTCACCAGCTTAACACACGATCGTTTTTAAAATGGAATTACAATTCCTTAAAAGCAGCAATCAAAACAGAGAGCACAGCAAATGAAAACAAATATGTCAATTTCCTTGACAAGAAAAGCGGTGACCTACCTAGGCTTATAAGTAAATACATTGACGAAAAACATTTTGATCATGATGTCGGAGACCTAATACCACAAATCATATCAAATGTGACTGGTGAAAGCATTCTCATCTTCGATGAACAATGCAATGGTGTTTGAAGAACAGTAGTCGAACCCTCACCAGAATTATCTACTAATAACCCTCCGTTAATACTTCATCGAAAAAATGACCGCTACAGTACCCTTGTTGAGCAAGACAAAAACAAGACTGATATCACATCATCTTCATGACAAAATACTGTTGTCCAGTTGAATGGCAGTCTCTCAAATGTTCCTGACGCTAGACTTGACTCTCTGGGCAACAATGATAAGATCAACGAATCCCTGAAACAGTCCCTACCAAAAAATCACTTTGACGCCGCTAATGATCGCCACAAAATAGAAAATATCTAAATTAAACATATCAATGCTCGTAGCCTAAATAGTAAGCTGGATGGCATTAGAGTAATGTTGGTCACAGAAGACATTGACATCTTATGTGTTTCCGGGACATGGTTTGATTCGCGAACCCAGAGCTCGTTTTTCAATTTTCCCGATTACGTGCTGTACCGCTATGACGGCGTTAGAAGTTGCAAAGGTAGTGGATCTTGTATTTTCGTGAAAGAAATTTATTCGTCGTCTTTACTTTTAACAAATGAAGTGTGCGAAGGCATAGAACTGGTTTGGCTTAAAGTACAAATAAAAAAACATAAATCCATTATAACCGGCAGCCTTTACAGGCACCCATCGGCTTCTCTACCTACAACATTAGAGTTCATTGAGAAAATTTTTAAAGAAATTCTAGCTGCAAAAAAGTCATTCTTTGCTTTCGGCGATTTTAATATTGACTTAACGGATGAAAAAATCAGCTTAGCAGACTGCTGTAGAAACTAAACCTTTCACAAATGGTTAAAGAACCGACTCGCGTTACAAGAGTCTCTAAAACTCTCCTCGATCTGGCAATCACAAATAAACCTACGGCTATACTTAGTACAGTTATATCACCCTCTGTTGCCGATCACCACTCTGTAGAATGTCAAATTAATATTGCAAAGGAAAGACAAAACTATAGTTCCATGACTTACCGCTTGAAAAGTCAATATTCACCGGAACTGTTTCATGAAAAACTCCTAAACAGGTTCACCGAATTTCAAAATATGATGCAATCTGACGATGTGGACATTCAGGTTTCTATCTTTAACGAGAACTTCACAGTAGCCCTTGATGAATGCGCCCCTTATATCACCAAAAAAACTAAGCCAAAACGCACTGTGTGGATCACTAACGAAATCAAAGAACTGAGCAGAGTAAAGAAAAGTTACTTACGGTAGTATAAAGGAAATAGGTCCAACAGTACTTTATACAAGAGATATAAAGAACTTGTAAAGATTCTTCGGAAGAAAATCACGCAAGCAAAACAAGCTCACTTCCACCAAGAACTATTCAAGGCAAAAAAAAACCAAAACGTACATGGGAAATTATTAGTGAGGTGGCTCAATATAAAAATTCAGACCGCAAAGGTAATTTTGAAAATCCTTTGGAAAAAGCCACTGAGTTCAATACATTCTTTTCAAAAGTAGGTGCTCATGTCTACAGTGAAGTAAATAAAACCAGTCCGAGGCCACTGTCAGTTGAAAGATCGTACCGTACTGCACTTTCAAAGGCTGATGCCCTGTGGAAGCCACGTCCTATCGATTTACCCGAGTAACGGACTATTTTGTACTCATTGAAAAACACAAAAGCAGTCGGACATAATGGAATCAGCCTTCAATACATCAAAGACAGTTTTCAAGTCACAGCACCACTGATTCGTTTGATTATCAACACATCAATTGCAACTAATAAGTTTCCAAAGCAATGGAAACACTCCATAATTAGAACGTTGCATAAAACTGGTGACATAAATACAGCGTCAAATTACAGGCCCATAAGCCTCTTACCTGTCCTGTCCAAAATATTGAAAAAAGTAGTAACGAATCAACTGTCATCTCACTTGCACGTGTCAAATTTACTTCATCGAAATCAATATGCTTATAGGAGGAAGACTAGCACTCAAGACTAATATCACTGAAAAAATCAATATCACTGAAAAAAATATAGCGATATTGACCAAAAAAATGTAACACTTTTGCTGCTACTCGATCTTTCTAAAGCATTCGACAGCGTCGAACATGATAAACTCCTACGAAAAATACTGAACTTAGGAGTTGATACGCTTTGGTTCAAAAGCTACCTATCAAATCGATCTCATGCAGTCCTCTTAGACAACAAGTTGTCTCCATTCCTTCAAAATAACTTTGGTGTTCCTAAAGGATCCATTCTGGGTCCGCTTTTGTTTTCCATTTTCATCAACGATTTCCCTCCTATGTCGTCTAACACTCGAATCTCTATGGATGCAGATTATGTCTAAATTGCAATGACAAGCTCTGTAGCAGAAATACCACAGGCGAAAACTGGAGCTGACGCCCTATTGATCAGCCTCAAGTCATGGTATGACCAAAATGGTCTCAAGCTAAACGCGACTAAAACACAATTCATTGTGTTTGGGTCAAAAGAGACAATAAAAAAAAATATTCGAAACCTGGATCCAACTCTTACGGTTGGAAATGATAAAATTCACCCATCAGAAAAAGTAAAAAATTGGGGTATTTCGTTCGATAGAGACATGTCTTTCAAATCCCACGTTGACAAAACCTGCAACACAATTCACGGGACCTTGATGTTTTTTAATCGTATAAAAAGTACGCTTGACGAAGAATCTAGATTATTGGCCATCCAATCCTTGGCCACGTATTGACTATTGCAGCCTGGTATGGGGAGATATACAGAAATATCTCCAAAAAGATCTACAAAAATGTATGAATTTTGCAGCTAAGGTTGTATGCAAAGGTAAATTCAAAAAGAATGATCACGTAACACCTCTCCTGAATAAGCTCGGCTGGGCTCCTATTCAGGAGAGGTTTCTGGCGCACAAAACCAAATACGTATTCTCCTCTTTATATCTTCCTCAAAGCAATGCTGAAATAGTGAAATTCCATTCCCCTACCATCACCAACCTAAAGCCGAATAGGAGACGTGATGTCTTAATCAAATACCGTTNTCTCTATCTTGCGTCTACACAATAAGTGTAAACTGCAGTACGTACTGAAAAAGAAGTCAGAAATTTTTAGTGCTTATTATCTTATCTTTTCATTATATCATACAACTATCAAGACATATCTGTATTATGCATATGCAATATGATTACTTGTATGCGAATATCAAGTACATGTGTGTACTCACATGTGACGCTCCTATGTATGTATATGTGTATTTACTGTGTGTGTATGGATATAGATATATATGTGTGTGTGTATATATTTATGTAGAACTTATTCCCTTCCAAAAATGCTCGAGTTAATATTGTGTGACAATGTGCCGTCCCTTACACTCTTTGAGTATACTTTGGCCACACTATTTTAGGTTGTTTTGACTTTCTCGTTTTGTCCCAGGAGTGTTACAAATGTTATGGCTGGTATTGTACAACGATCCTTCTCAATTGAATCCATTGAACTTTTCTGTGCCAATGCTAGTAGCATATGAAATTTAATTTTTGTGTTATTGTGAAATATTTCATTTTATCCGAGCCAGTTTTGACTTTCTCGTTTTGCCCCAGGAGTGTTGCAAATGTTATGGCTGGTATTGTACAACGATCCTTCTCATCTATTAGAATCCGGTGAACTTTTTTGTGCCAATGCTAGTAACACATGAAATTTAATTTTTGTGTCATTGTAAAATATTTCATTTTATCCGAGCCAGTTATTTAGCTGACTAGTTGATACGAAACAATGTAAAATTACCTCTAACGTCAACCTCACAGTCTACGACGAAAAACAATTTGGATCTACCGTTTTACTATCAACCATAATCCCTCATCTCACTAGTTCCCATGTTCGTAAGCTCAAATTTCAATATGGGAGTGCACTTAAAAAGTGTCTTCAAAAATGCATCACACGCACAATGTTTTTTTGACCACTTGTAATAAAATGCTTTGTCAAAATCAGACCAACGCACCGAAAGGAAGTGCATTTTGAACGTGCTTTTCTACCAACCATTTGTTTGTTTAGAAATTAACCGGTATAAGTATTACTGCCCCCCATGTGTAGATATCATGTCATGGTCTAAATTTCAATACATTTGAAAGCATTTTTTGCTCATGCTAAAACATGTGAATGTGCGACGTAATTTATCGGCAATTTTTACTTTCCCACGCCCGTGAGTGCATTAAGACGAAATCATTTTCGGTAGCTATCTTTTCGTATTGCTCCAGCTATGCTGCAAATGTTCTGGACTGATAATTCAATATACGCGCACCCTAAAAAGTGTGTTTTAAACTATGTGTCACAGGGATTGTTTTTTTTTCTTAGTTACTTAAATTTATTAGCATTTTCAAAACTAAATTAATTACCGCAAAGAAAGGATGTTAATGTGCGGGTACTTTATAGCATCTTTTTTCGTTTCATTATAACATAAAAAAAAGGGCCAAGGTTTCGAAGAATGTCATAACTTTAAAGAACATCATTTTTTAATCTTCTTATTCTGGTTTTAAATTGCTCTTCTTACTTTCTTACTCTCGTGAATACATTATGACAACACTATTTTGGCTTGTTAACTTTTTGTACAGCTCCACCTATGTTGAAAATGTCACGGCTAGCATTGTACAACAATCCTTTTCATGTCTTTGACTCCGATGAACTCATTACGCCAGCACTATTAGCGTAAGAACTATTATAACAATTTTTTGTTTTGTTAGAGTGAATATTATGTTCTTTCCGAAGCTCACCACTTGGCTCAGTAGAGGATGCGTCCGTGTGAAAAATTGTCTCTAATCCCGACTGTCTAACTCATAGTTCTAGACGCAAAATAAATCAAATCTGCTCATTTTACTTCTAACATCAATCCCTCACACTCGTATCACTAGTTTCTATGTTCTTATGCTCATAATTCAATCCGAGTAAGCACTGACGAGAGGGTTTTCAGCAATGCGTCACATGAATTTTGCTTTCCTAAGTCACCTGTATTTTAAATGCATTACCAGAATCCGACTACCGCGACAAAGACGAACTCATTTTTTCGTGCTTTTCTCCGAATCATGTTTTCGACAATTATCATGTGTATTACGATAACCATGTATGAATAGCAATTAAGGATCTAAATCATTTGTCTCAACACTTAATTAACATAGGTATTACGATAACCATGTATGAATAGCAATTAAGGGTCCCTGTGTTAAGGTATTTAAACGCGATTTTTGCTTTTATTTCAATTTAAATGCGAGCAAACGAATACATTTTTCAACTAAGCGTTACGAGGAATGTGTTCTCTTAGTAACTTGTTTTCAAATGCACTGTCAAAATCAGATTAAGCAAAGGAAAGGAACTCATTTTTGATGTGCTCTTCTATCAATCATTTTTTGATTCAACATTTTACACGAGTATTACGATACCAATGTGTTATTATCAGACAAGGATGTTTAATGTTAAGGTGTTTTAAAAAACAATGTATCAACATTTCATGTTATACTTTATTGAAAATAAAATGTTTTTCTTTCTTTTCTTTCAAGAAGGAAAATGTGTGAGAGCCGAGCTGAGAGTTAGGTAGACCTTCTTTTTTGTTGAAATTAAATGTTTTTGCTATGTTAAAGACCACCTTTTCGGTTCACTGCTGTTCTGTTTTCCAGCTCCAACTACTTTCTTCTTCAACTTAAATCTTGTTTCATGAACTTATTTCCCAACTTACTGTTTCTATGCCCCTGCTGCATAGATTCCGCATTCCGTAATATCCATACTAAATGGTGCCTTCCTCCTTTCTCTCTTCGATACGCTCTTTTTGTAGCGGTAAGGGGGGCTTAAACTAACCTATAATCTAATCTTCATCGAACTCATATAAACCCCGCATGCTGTAATGTAAATACTGTCTGTGACGAGTGTTCATTTCGCGAAACTTATTTATTGCTGTTTCTTCACAAACATTTTTGAAAATGTATGCATTGGATTTTAAATGATATCCAACTTCGGGAGAAGTACGGCTGCTTACGAGTTCCTAAATTAAAAATTAATTCTGACAACCCGGCCCAGTGGGTTACTAGTGGTCTAACTAACGTACGGATGAAACTTTGATCATCTCGTTTATTAGTATGATTGCTCAGTTGTTTTCTTGCTAATTTTCATCACCGTTCTTCTTTCATTTATGGACAATGTCAAAATTTAACTTCCTACTCTCCTCAGGGGGCCAAGATGAGCAATAGGTTTAAAGCTACTGGTACCGTCCACCATCTAAGCAATAATGGAGCACCACATAATTCCCTGCTTTTAGTCATAAACTAGGGCAAGATTCAATTACATTTTTCGTATTTCGGACTCCGTATTTAGGAGTAATAAGATAGGTTAGGAAAAATTAGACTAGGATAAATAAGATTAAGTTAGAATAGGTTAGATTAGGTTAGGATAGTTCAGATTAGCTTAGGATAGTTTAAATTAGGTTAGGATAATTTAGACTAGGTTCGGGTAGATTATAAAGATAAAGTGCAATATATCCCAACCCTATGAAGTCCCCGAAAGATCAAGAGCAAGCGTCTCATGATAGAGGACACTCAAGTCGCCTCCCAGCGATATCAGTGACGAACACTCGTCAACAGGCTAACTGAGAAAGCGAAATCAATGGTAAACTCGGAGAGCAATATCAAATCGCACGTAGCAACTACGAATCTACGACAGATGACGAATTATGGACGTATTCAACTGTAAAACAATTGTTGATCGGATCAAATGAAACTCAAAAACGGACAAAAACCTTTACCACATACGGCTGCAGCTTCAAGAATCTCGACCATCAAGCCCCCAGCGAAAACACCTAACGAAGTGTTGAGAGTTACCGACTAGCAGCACCGTATACGTCCGTCCAGGGAGAATGCGAAGCAAACAAGTCTTTCGAACTAGCCAACAAATCTCTGAGGTAACCAGTACCTGGGTGATATTACTCTCAAAGGGAAAACTCACCCCACGACTATCCCGGGGGAAGTTTTCCCGCAACAGATTTCATTAGTTTAGGTTAAGATTTATTAGAGTACGTCAGGGTCAGATTACGTTAGGATTTGATTTGGTTAGGATAGATTAGATTAGGTTGGGAAAGATTAGGTTAGTATAGATTAAATTAAGTTAGGATTCGAATACGTTAGGAAAGATTAGGTTCGGTCGGGATAGGTTAGGTTGGGTTAGGATGGAGTAGGTTGGGTTAGGTTAGGATGGAGTAGGTTGGGTTAGGCTAGGATGGAGTAGGTTGAGTTAGGCTAGGATGGAGTAAATTGGGTTGGATTAGGATGGAATACATCAGGTTGGGTTAGGACAGAGTAGGTTGGGTTGGGTTAGGACCAGTGTTGGGCAGTTGCGCCGCAACGAGTTGCGGCCGCAATTGCGATCGCAACTTTTTCTGTTGCGGTTGCGCCGCAACAATTTTTGGAAAGTTGCGAATCCGTTGCGATCGCAACAATTTTCGACGTGTCATGCCGCAACTCGCAACCGCTACATCACGATGGTAATTTAATTTCTAAAATTACATCAATTGAGTTTAATACGCATTTCATATTCGTTTGAAGCTGAAGCTTACAGAGTACAACCCGTCTGGCAGATTAGATTATTAGTTAGTTTAAGCCTCCCTATCCCCAACAAATGAGATCCAAAGAGAGGAAGGAAGAAGGCACCATTTAGTATGGAGTTAAGGGAACGTGGAATCTATGCAGAAAGGCATAGAAACAGTAAGATGAGAAAGAAGTTCATGAAACAAGATCAAAGTTGAAGAAGAAAGTAGTAGGTGTTGAAAAAACAGGACAGCAGTGAACCGAAAATAAGTTTGTCCGTAACAAACAAAAACCTATGTTATTTTAGCAAAAAAGAAAGCCTACCTAACCTTTAGCTCGGGCCCTCACATTGTCCCCCTGGGAGCGCTAATTCCCATAGATACAATAGTTGTATCCCCTTGAGGGGGCCCGTCTGGCAACTGTTTATTATTAGCAGTAGGCGATACAGTGATACACATACACTTTGCTTACAGTAAGTATATTTTATGTAACTCATTTTATAACCTTGAAGTAAATTTGACGCTTCGTTCATCCAATTTAACACGCCAATACCATCGAGCGCTGCGGTCGAACGACTTTTCTCCTTAGGCAAAGAAATTTTGAGACGACGACGTGCTCGGCTTTCAGACAAACATTTTGATATGTCAACCCCTTTTGAAAGGCAACGTTGATCGTCATTACAGTGCATTGACATTGTCACATTGAAATCATGAACCAGTATTAAATCATGACAGAGAAACAAAAAAAAGCAGAGGAATATCTTATGTTACAGAAGCATATACATGGTTTTTTCTTTATCCGTCAAATAGGCTGTTCAAATGTTCTGCACTTTTCTGTTTCTATTCTTTTGTTACATATACGGAACTCCTATGAAAATTTGGCTACTAGCTAGGTACCTTTTCAACATCATTATTAGAAAATGGAATTCATGTCATTGTTCATGCTATATTTACAAATGAAACGTCTCTTTCAGTATCTTGATATCTCATTCAAAATCAAGATACTGAAATATCGTCTACACATTTACTCGATCTATTAATTTTTTTAGTAAAACAATGCACTATTTTGAATATCTCAATATTATTTTATCCATAATACATACGTAAAAAAATTGAATCATATGTAATTAAAATCATGTTTAATAATTAAAAAGTTGCGGTTGCGAGTTGCGATTGCGATCGCAACTTTGTTTTTTTTTCAAAGTTGCTGTTGCGCTTGCGTCGCAACTTTTTTGTGGTGTTGCGGTTGCGCCGCAACTTTTTTGTGGTGTTGCGGTTGCGCCGCAACATTTTAAAAGTTGCGTGCCCAACACTGGTTAGGACATAGTAGGTGAGGTTGGGTTAGGACATAGTAGGTAAGGTTGGGTTAGGACAGAGTAGGTTGGGCTAGTCGTCCCATGTAAGATCCTAATGTCACTACTATGGTCATTTCCTTTGTGATTTTGTTATTTAATATTGATTTTCAAGGTCGGATGGGAGTTTTCGATGTCCTCATCAAATCAGTTATGAACTATTTACGTCCAATAATCATGCAAACGTTTATTTCTTTTCATTGAGGTATTTAATATGCAGCTACCAGTCCCTAATGAGACACTTATTGAATTATTATTATTATTTTTGGGTTTTCCTGCCGTTTTCGATACTCAGACGAAATCACAGCGTAATTTGATAGCGTTGCTATATGTAGGTCTTATATTAGGAATTTGCGGGGGTGAGGATCATCCCAACGTTTTAGTGTCGTGGTGTGTCAGCTTTGGTCTGACGGAAGAGCGACGGTGTTTCTAGTCGCGGGCATCCGCGCTGGCGATGGTTTGNTTGTTAACGGTACTATACAGTTTTCGCAGTACGGTTGCGGTCGGCCCACCAGCAAGTGGCGGTGCGTGAGGCGCGTATGGCATATCCTGAGCCTAGCGAGAACCACTTCCCAGAGTCGTTCCCTCTGCTGGGATAGCGGGAGCGGACGGACATCTGGTTTTATCGCCTTTAGCTTGTTGTTGGCAACTGCCGACCACTCAGCCTGCCAGTGTTCTCGTATTCTCTTCTTTTAGTACCACTTATGGTCTGTTCGAGGAAGGCGAACTGGATTTATTTGTAGGTGGAGAGCCTCTCGTGCTGCACGATCGGCTGCCTCGTTTTCCGGCACTCCGACGTGGCTCGGTACCCAGCAGAAAGTGAATTGTTTACTGCTCGAAATGAGGCGACACTGTATGAGTTGTACAACGGGGTGAGCCGAGTTGTATCTCGAGAGTGCTTGAATAGCGCTCCGCGAGTCGGTGATTATAGTCGTTACCAGGTGATGGAGAGTTTCAGCGTGGTTAAGGGCATCGTATATAGCATATAGTTCTGCTGTATACGAGGTGGCATGCGGTTGAATACGACGTTGATACGTCGTAGAGCCTTGGATATAAGCATATGCTGCTCCTTCTGGTGCCTTGGCTCCATCTGTATAAATACGGGAAAGGAATTGGTGGGTTCAAACATGATCAAGGTAAAGTGCTCAAAGTTGGGATGGAGCGGTCGTGGACTTGGAATATTTGTTGAGTTCGCGACAGATGCTAATAGCAGGTAACCGCCACGGTGGAAGTGAAGAAATCTGCTCAGGGAGAATCTGGTCTCGATGGGGAGCATATCGATCTTGGAGGTCCGAAACACGTTGGAAGAAGTTCCTCAAGTGTGGGGCCTCTCTCCTGATTCCGCGCCGGTCTGCGGGAGGCGCATTTGCTTCGGTGCACAATTCGTGCAACGGATTAGAGACGCTTGCCTCAACTCTGGCCGCATAATTAAGACTTTTTATAGCCGCATATAGCCGCAGAGGCAAGAGACCAGAGTCTGAGTGTAGGCTTGTTACCGGGGAGGTACGATATGCTCCCGTTGCAATACGAATAGCAGCATTTTGGATGGGCTGGAGAAGTTCCAGTACAGACGGTGCTGCGGAGGAGTAAACCTCCACGCCATAATCCAGCTTAGGCTTAAGCAGCATTATGTAGAGACGGAGTAGGGAAATCCTATTTGCGCCCCATGACTTATTAGAGAGTAGCTTCAGCATATTAAGAGTTGAGTTACATCGCTGCTTCAGGTCTTGGATGTGCGGCCTCCAAGTGAGGGAAGTGTCAAAAGTCAGTCCTAGATACTTATACTGCTCCACCGCTCGCACAGGTTGACCATTCATAGTCAAAGTATGGGCCGTTTTGGGGCAGTGGTGTCGGCGACAGATATGGATGGATACTGTCTTTTCAGCATTGAATTGGAATCCTGTTTGTTGACTCCAGCGGGTTAGCGAGTTGATTGCAAGTTGGAGTTGCCGCTCGACAACTCGCGTGGAAGCTCCAGCAAAATAGATCGTGAAGTCGTCCACATATAGTGAGGCTCCAACAGATGGGGGTAAGGTAGCTGCTATGTTATTCACAGCTACAAGAAACAAGGTAGAGGATAGTACGCTGCCTTGAGGTATGCCTCCTTCGGCAGGGTAGGGCATCGAGGTGGCTGATCCTATTCTCACTCTGATCCGACGATCACGGAGAAAATTGTCGACGAAGTATGCCAGATTTCCGCGCAGTCCAAAGGAGTGGAGGGATCGAAGGATGTCGTATCGCCAGACGGTGTCGTATGCTAGACAGGTCAAAGAAGACTGCTATGAAGTGTTGTCTGACGATGAAAGTTTCACGAATCGCTGTTTCAGGTTATCCGTGATACTGCGATTGTGGCGGAAACCAGATTGAATAGGGTTTATGTGGTTTCCACGCTCCAGAAACCAAGCCAGTCGGGTGTTGAGGATTTTCTCCAGCAGTTTGCACAGTGTACTCAAGAGAGAGATCGGTCTGTATGAGCTTGGATCGTGGGGGTCTTTGCCTGGTTTGAGTATCGGGATTATTGTTGCGACTTTCCATGAGTTTGGATACGAGTGCGTGATGTATATTTGGTTGTGCAGATGGAGTATTAGCTGCTGTAGTGTAGGATCAGCAGATCTTATCATTGAGTAAGTGATACCGTCTTGACCCGGACTGCTATCTGTGCAGTGCGATAGGTTGGAGTGAAACTTCAGGGGTATCAGGTCATTGTCCGGTTGATGAAAAGTTGCTGCAAAGTTGAGAGCTTTGGTCTCTGCGGAGGTTTTGTACGCGAGGAAAGCTGGACTTGTTCGGTGGAAACCGAAATCGCGAGAGTAGTGGGACGCAAATCGATCGCTCACTTGGTTGGGGTCTGAGACAATTGTGTCCCGGATGCGCAAAGATGGGTGGGTAGTCGGGCTGTACTTTCCAGCGATCTTCGCTACTTTCTTCCAAATTTCAGAGGGGGAGGTATGAGCGTTGATAGTAGTCAAATAGTTTTGCAAGGAGTGCTTTCTGCTGTTGGAAAATACGTATTTACACTGCGCACGTGCTCTGTCGAATGCTATTTTGTTGGTTACAGATGGGGAACGGCATAGCTTCCTCCCTGCTTGACGGCACCGTTGTAGTGCTCGTTGACACTCTGCTGTCCACCAATTGGACGGGGGGCTTCGAGTATTTGCCTGAGGTTTGTGGGATGACTGCATTTGCCGCTGTCTTGATTTTGTTTTCTATTTGATTAAGGAGAGTATCAACCGGGTCGTCCGGGTTTCTAGGCCCGTCAACCTTTGTGTGATCTCTGTAGGGTGGCCAGTTCGCTTTATGGATATTGTAGTGACGTCTAGTTTGGAGTGGAGTGACGCGGCGAAGAGTGACTCTGATCGGGTAGTGGTCACTGCCATATAGGTCGTCTAATACTTCGAAGGTGAAGTCCTGTAATGCCCCCGAGGAGCATATGGCTAAGTCGATTATTGAGAAAGTTCCTGATTGCGAATGAAAATGTGTTGGTGAGTTATTGTTCAAAAGGGAAATGTCAAGGGAAATGAGGTCAGCAATCTATCTGCCCCTCCGGTTGGCTCTCGGGGGGTCCCACAAGGGGTCGCTTGCATTCATGTCCATCATGAGCAGAAATGGTGATCGTAGCTGCTCGATGAGGTGGGTTAAGTCTCGGGCTGAGACATCTAAGTGGGAAAGGTACAGGGAACATACGGTGTATGTTTTGGCGGGTAGGTGGATTTTTATGGCTACTGCCTGGAGATTCGTGTCTAGTGGAAAGAGATCAAATGAGTACCTCTGGTGTACTAAGATTGCTGATCCCCGTTCGTGGCCATCGTCACGAACAGGGGCTGAAAGTTCGAGGCGGTAATGTGAGGGGGGGTTTGCGTGGCGCCCAGTCAGGAGAGTTTCCTGGAGGCATACGCAGATGGGATTTTCATTGCGAAGAAGGACTTTGAGGTCATTGAATTTTGTGTGGTAAGACTGCATGTTCCATTGTATGATTTTCGACATTCTTTAATGGTATTAATGAGTTTATGGTCTGTCAGAGCGAGAGGAGTGTAGGACTGGAATCGGAGCGTTGCACTTGTCTGCAGGCTGGTCGGGTGGACGGGTGTGTTTCTTTTTCGAAGTTGAAGGATTGTGCTGCTGGTATGGAGAGGGGTCTCGTTCTCTTTTGTTCAGGAAGGAGACATCCATTTTCTCGGAGTTGGAGTGGGAGCGAGAGTGCGGCGGAGACAGCGAGGCGATGCGTGCATTTCGGGCGGAGGGTTTAGGTTTTGATGATTGGGAACGAGAGTGTAGAAGCGGCACCTCGTTACTGCTTGAGATAGGTGAGGGTGTTTCTGAGGGTTTACTTGGCTGAGGTTGTGGGGGAGGCATCCCCTGC
>JACJUY010003222.1:16115-46886 GCA_014220935.1 Platorchestia sp. MABIK | reverse complement strand
TTTGTTATTCCTTGAAAAATAGTGTAAGTTAGGTCTATTTTTTCTTTCTATTTCAAAATTTTAATGACAAATAGATTTATGAAACTTTAAGAGTATCTACCTGCTATATTAATTTACCTCTGAATAAATTTGGCCTTTGTCTTGGTAAAATTTGGCCTAAAATTCATGTAGCTATCTGGCAACCCTGCTGTGGCACGGCAGAGTCAGTGTGAGACAAGCAGGCATTGAGCATGGTATCATCTCGCTAACGCGCTCCGCGATGTGCCGAGCGCAGCATGTTCGCACAGCACAATATCGTCTGGCATCCTCCTCCCCTCAAAGCTTGTGGGCAACTGACTGCCGCGACACCGCGTGCTCGTGCAGAAGCCCGTCTGTCAGCAGCGGTGTTTCTGCGACACCACGTCGGCGACAAGTAGCATTGACATAATGCAAGGTGTGTCACAGGCTTAAGAGCGTCTGTTCTTCAGTCTTCGCCGCTCCACCAGGCGGCGTGATCTAACTCTGGGCTTGTCTCGTTGTTCGCTGCAACGCATTCAGAAGGTTGAGTTACAATTTCATCCCTGCAAAATTATGAAGGTGCACGAGATTCACAAACGTGATGATGAACGGGGACTTGTGAGAGAATGCTTGTTCTCGCTACAGACGACGTTTTGTTGATGATGAGCGATGATGCGTACTTTCCCTTAGATCGTAGACGGTTATGTAAACAAACCCAACTGTCGCGATTGGGCAGCAGACAACCCACAAGAATTGCATCAATAAATCACTGCACAGTGCAAAAGTGACAGTGTGGTGTGGGGTGTCCAAAGTGGGAATCGTTGGGTCTTATTTTTTTGAAGAAGGCGGTGTTAGTAGAACAGTGAATGCTGCACATTATGTTGCAATGCTACGCAATTTCGTGCGGCCACAACAGGACACTTAAGGGATGAACATGGCAGGCATGTGGTTCCAACAAGATGGAGCCACAGCACACGCGGCCAATGATTCCATGGCAGTTGCTGGAGGAAAATTTCCCCAACACGTGATCTCAGGTTGCGGCGATGTCCACTGGCCTGCACGTTCGCCAGATTTGTCGGTTAGTGACTTCTTCTTATGAGGTTGCATAAAAAGTAAAGTGTACTGCAACAAACCTCGTACACTCAATGATCTGAAAGTTGCAATACATGAAGAAGTTGCTGCTGTTCCACATGACACGTTTATGAAAGTGATAGCAAACTTTGAAGAAAGATTGCCAACAAGTATTCACGAAGAAGGCCGCCATTTTTCTGACGTTATCTTTCAAACGAGTAAAAACGCAACAATTCATTAATTGTTTACATTACCAATATTAGCGATATAAGTATATTTAGTATGTGATCAAGGCAAAGTCAATTATGCTAGTTCGAAATCCATGCGTTCCTTTTGCGCCACCCTTTAGATAGGCAAAGTAGAGACAGCAAGAAAATTATGGTAACTATAAAAAAATATAGTATATTGTTTTAGAACAAAAGCATTCAATGGCCATCATCTTATGCTCATTAATATTATAATTAAGTTTTTATTTTAAGTCTGACCCTCGTTTCTGCTCTGTTAGTCTATGATTACTAAGAAACTCAGTTAAATGCCAGTTAATGTGGTACCGGAAAGCACAAAATTTGGGCGTCTCGGTTATCACAGCCCGCAATGCCGCTCTCAAAAGAAAATACAGGGTGACGCAGTCACTTCACCATTTTGAACATTAGATTAGATTATTAGTTAGTTTAAGCCTCCCTATCCGCAACAAAGGCGATCCAAAGAGAGGAAGGAAGAAGGCACCATTTAGAATGGAGTTAAAGGAACGTGGAATCTATGCAGAAAGGGCATAGAAACAGTAAGATAAGAAAGAAGTTCATGAAACAAGATCAAAGTTGAAGAAGAGAGTAGTAGGTGCTGAAAAAACAGGACAGCAGTGAACCGAAAAAAGATGGTTCTTAACAAAACAAAAGCATTTTATTTCAACAAAAAGAAGGCCTACTTAACTCTCAGCTTGGGCCCTCACATTGTCCCCCTGGGAGTGCTAATTCCCATAGATACAATATTTGTATCCCCCTGAGGAGATTTTGAACATTCATCACTCAACTAATGCAGCTATAAAAATGTGTTCCATACGAAATGGAAGAGAGAATCTTCAAGTTTCATCCTGTATTGATGATGCAGATTTGAAGCATATTTTGTAATAAACATTTATACAATAATTATATCCCAAAAATGTCAAAATACAGCTAGGACCAACGAGTAAAGACAATGGAAAGTAATTTTTCCCACATAAGATCGTTAGTTGCAGTACAGAGGGACTTCGACTTCGTAAAACGATTTAATCAACAAAAGCCTTCCAAACATTTCATTGCAATGACTTTAAGATTCAGAGAAAGTTGTCTAATCAACGTTTTTAAATCTGCTTCAATAT
The DNA here is from genome assembly GCA_014220935.1 of Platorchestia sp. MABIK. Lineage (NCBI taxonomy): Eukaryota > Metazoa > Arthropoda > Malacostraca > Amphipoda > Talitridae > Platorchestia > Platorchestia sp. MABIK. The sequence goes on along the minus strand of JACJUY010003222.1, from coordinate 44,461 downwards.
TCAACGAAACACATTGAATTGCACATGCATTTCGTACTGATCTCGGTCTGCTAGAGCGTTCTTTGTCTGCTGTTGAGCCAAAATCTCAGAATCTTGAAATCATTGCAATGACGCAATGTTTGGAAGGCCTTCTTTGATTAAATTTTCTTATGAAGTCCCTCTGTCCTAGTGATGTACCGATACCATTTTTTTGGCCGATACCGATACCCATTTTATGGCCGATACCGATACTAAGATACTTGAAAATACCGATACTTTGACTGATACCACTACCGGTACCGATAATTTTACAATTTTATCAAAATTAAATCATGATAAGCCCTACATGGGTGTCATAATAAATTATTTACTAATATATCTAATAACATAACAATATTGACAATAAAGCTTTCGATTAGGAATGATAAAACTGCTCTTGCTATGTTAACTATTTCGTTTAATTCGTCTCCCGCACAAAGTTTTCCGATTGCGTCATCTTTCCGCTTTATTTCGTATGATAACGTTATCAGCTTGTATGAACAAACAAGTATTCACTGTTTAGCGATCTTTATTTTCCAACTGAGGTTATTATCCAACTAAATTAATTAAACATGATATTTTTCTCCATTTACATGCGTAAACTAGTAACATAATGTAGCATTTAGTCTCAGAAATAGCAGCGTGAACGCAAGTAGTATAAGTATGTACTAACACACACAGTGTGCAGGATCAAACACGGTTCTTTTCGGTTTGGGGGCCTATCGAATTTTAAAACTTTCTTTTCGCCAAAGTATGTATTTTGGTGTGAAAAACACAAAAATGATAACCATTTAATGGAGAAATTATTTATTTAAGCCTGAAATTTGCTGATATCCATTATTATTTTATGAAAATACTGCGGTTTCTCGGTACGTTTTCGCCACGCAAATTCACACAGATGCGAGTCCATCATTTGTCGGTGAGTGCCTCCCTGACGTTTTTTTCATTTATAGACTATGCCATACACTCTCAATCATTTGAGTGTGTGCACCTGTTGCAGGGTCCACCAAATTTTCACCATGATTAACAGGGAGGTGTTTGAAATTATACTCTTGGTTAGGTTTGGTTAGTAACACTTAATGAATAATTTCTCCACAAAATGGTCATCATTTTTGTGTTTTTCACACCAAAATACATACTTTGGCGAAAAGAAAACGTTAAAATTCGATAGAACCCAAAACCGAAAAGATCTGCAAATACGCAACCAACTATAAGATCGTTCGTGAATTTTTCAAACATCTTAAAATAGAAAAAAAAATGCAAAATTCGTTATGTACGGCGATATACATGCTAAATTTGAATAGAATTTTCAGCGACTTCTATAATAAATTTACAAAAACTTTAAAATGCGCCTTCAACTTTATTTGGTTTGAGTTTTGTTAGCCTTTCACATACGTTAAGAAATGGAAATGGGGTCAAACTATATAGGTTTTAGTTGTAAAAGTATAATAATTTTATGTCGCTTCTGTGTATTTTTACTGTTTAACTATTCATGCTTCATTGCTTTCACTCACTGACCGTGCGTGGCTCATCGGGAGTTAAACGTAGTAAATTCAGTTAGCGGGCCTGAATAAACGCTGTAATTCAACAGTTAGCTAACTAATTTACTAGGTATGAATAGGCTCTTTATTTGATTAGTAGGGTGCACGGCCCGCCAAAAATGACGGGATTCAATACCTTTCTTGAACAAATTTTCCAGAAGTGGATGACTCACAAATATATTTATCATAACAGTACTCGTGATAAAAATTTTTATTGTATTTGCACACTGGTGAAACTCGTATCACAGATACGGTCATTATGGCTACATTTATGAGCGTGACAGAGAAATGGAAGACGCGGGCTCCTAACAAATAAACCAAGGGTATTGTTAGGGAGTAGCAGGACTCGTGGAAATTCTGTGGACAATGTCATCGTTAAGCAAAGTGGACACGTGAATAAATTCCGTTAACATGACTCGACCTTTCCTGTCCTGCCCTAACCTATCTTAACCGAAGCTCTCCTGATAAAATATCAAACATATCAATGCATGTAAGGGCCATCTTTCAATGTTACACTGAGATGTTCGGTATCCATGATACCGCACACTCAGACATCCTATGTTTCTTAAGAAGCGGACACCAAATAAATATATAAATAAACACACAACGGGTATTATTAGGTTAGATACTTTTACTTTCACGATTTATGACTTTCATTTTATGATAAAATACGTATTATTGGAAAGTATCGGTAAAGTATCGGCCGAATTTTGCCGATACCGATACCAGTAAAAATGGCCGATACTGCCGATACCGATACATCGGTACATCACTACTCTGTACTGCAACTAACGATCCATTGCGAGAGAAATAACTTCCCGCTATCTTTGCTCGCTGGTCCTTGCTGTATTTCGGCATTTTTGGGATATAATTGAGGAAATTTTTAGTACAAAATTTGCTTCAAATCCGGATCATCGATACGAGATGAAAATTGAAGATTGTCTCTGTCATTTCATTTGTAACTCATTTTTATAGCTGCAAAATGGTGCAGTGACTTTTGCGCTACCCTGTATAAGCTAACACCTTAGTGACACAAAAAAAGGTGAAACATGAATAAAAGATAAGATGTTAGTTTAAGCCTCCCTAACCGCAACATAGGCGTTTGAAAGAGAAAGGATGAAAGCACCATTTAAGATGGCTTTTAAAGGGAACGTTCAAGCTCCCTCACAGGATCTCATGGGCATATAAAGTTTGTAAGTTAAGAAGGAAGGGCATAAAATGAGATAAAAGTTGAAAAAGAAAGTTGGAGGTGCAAAAAAAAAAAACAGGACAGCAGTGAACCGAAAAAAAGGTCCTTAACAAAACAGAAAAAATACTTAATTTCAAAAAAAAAACGCCTACCTAACTTTAAGCTTGGGACTTCACACTTTCCTCTAGGGAGAAAACATGAATAGAAATAAAAGATTAAAACACTCGTGTAGAAGGTCAGTTGCACGGTGCGCAGGTCTCCCCCTACGAAAGAGACAGAAAAGAAAGTAAAGAATGATGGATAAAGGTTTTATAACTGCAAATCGAAACCCACAAGATTCTGAGCCAAGTAGTTAAGATAATCTACTCCCGAGGAGCGTTAATTCACGGAAGTACACTGACGAAGACAGATACTCTGAACACAGCCCCTGAATGTAACTCAAATATCCTGGAGGAGAACTAAGTGCCCTACAAGAGCCAAGTGCCCTACAAGAGCCAAGTGCCCTACAAGAGCCAAGTGCCCTACAAGAGCCAAGTGCCCTACAAGAGCCAAGTGCCCTAGAGGAGCCAAATGCCCTACAAGAGCCAAATGCCCTACAAGAGCCAAGAGCCCTACAAGAGCCAAGAGCCCTACAAGAGCCAAGAGCCCTACAAGAGCCAAGAGCCCTACAAGAGCCAAGTGCCCTTGAGGAGCCAAGTGCCCTTGAGGAGCCAAGTGCCCTTGAGGAGCCAAGTGCCCTTGAGGAGCCAAGTGCCCTTGAGGAGCCAAGTGCCCTTGAGGAGCCAAGTGCCCTTGAGGAGCCAAGTGCCCTTGAAGAGCCAAGTGCCCTTGAGGAGCCAAGCGCCCTTGAGGAGCCAAGTGCCCTTGAGGAGCCAAGTGTCCTTGAGGAGTCAAGTGCCCTAAGAGGAGCCAAGTGCCCTCCCAAGGTATGATGAAAGGTAATTCTCATGTACATATTCCTAAGAGTTCCTAATTCTCATTAATATATTTTACATTAATGCAAATTTTCTACCGACTTCCTCAAGTGTTCATAATATAGGAGACACAATTGTTCCATGGCAATGAATGTTTTTTAATTTATCCTTCGAAGAATTAAGTCACATCAAGGTCAAACACTATACACACAAAGTTTATTTATAAATCGTTTTCAATGAGCTAAACAACTGGTTCATGCATCACAAATTAGTCACTACCTAGATGAAAGCATTCTCAGTTTGAGCAGGCAACAACAAAACCTTTAGCACTTGGAAAGAAGAAATTATATGAATGAGGTGGAGAGACAGCAATTTCCAGAAAACATAAGAAACAGACCACGAAAAAGAAATAATATGACTCAACAAGAGCGGCAAGAAACTGTAGATTCCAGTGGCAAATAGCAAGAACAAACCGGCTGGAGTTGCCATCCCAGATGTGGACGTTCTTGTCCTGGAGCTCCTTGGCGTTGGTGCTGCCTCGTATGAACCACAGCAACTCCTCGGCCACACCTCTCCAGAACACTCGCTTGGTTGTCAGCAAGGGGAACGTGCCTGCAGAATGGAAGGCTTAGCAAACGCACCAGCATTGTGTCCTGAGAACAGTAGACATGCTACACACACACGCGCATGTCGTGTCCTAGACATGTTACTGTAGACATGCTACACACACGCGCATGTTGTGTCCTAGACATGTTACTGTAGACATGCTANTGCATGTTGTGTCCTAGACATGTTACTGTAGACATGCTACACACGCGCGCATAGAACACTAGGTTAGATTATAAGCTTAAGCCTTAAACCACAAAAAAGGTGCTCGCAAAGAAGAAATGAGGAAGGCATCATTTAAAATTCAATTAAAAGAATGGGGAATCTATGCACAAGGAGTGTCCCTATGCCCAGTGCATAGAAGCAGCATGATTGGAAGAAGCTTTTGAAACAAGACAGAAGTAAAAGAAGAAAGTGACAAGTGCCAAGAAAAGACAGTAGTGAATGGAAAAAAGATAGTCCTGCAGCACAACAAAATAAACTATGTTACTTCAACAAAAGTAGGCCCACTCGACCTTCAGTGAGGGACCTCACACCTCCCTCTGGAACTGCTCATTCCCATTGGCAAAATATTTCATTTTCCTGAGGGGACATATACATTGAAATGTTTGGAATAACATCAATTTGTAAAGTTACAAACACAGTTTCCATTAATTACCATAAATCCTAAACAACCCCACTAATTTAGCAGTTACCTTTGAAACTGGGAGACTATGAAGGCAAACTGATTCGAAAATTGTAAAAACAACCACCAAAACAGGAAGAGGAAATGCTGGATTACAGTTATGGCACGGAGGATCAAGTCACAATTTTGTTTTATTACGAGTGTACTCACTCAAAGTCATTACTTTTTGCCTGCCAAATAGTATTTTCAATTTACGTGCATAAACCAACATTAAATTTTACTATCTCGGCCTGCAAGCAACTGACATCAACAAAAATTCAACATTGTGTGTTTGTACAGTTGAAGGAAGAAGCAAGCTCAAGCTGAATTGAAGGTAAGTTATGTTTACAGGAGTTTTCATTCCATCAAGTAGAATGATGCATCATACATTAAATTTTCAAATGCCTTGCAATTAATGTACAGAGGCAACAAAAGGAATGACTGGTCAGGTTAATAGCTACACATTTCTTACACCAGAATTGGGTTGGGACTCATGGCAAGCTCTTCCTTTTCCCAATGGGAAGAAACAGCTGACTAGCAAATGAAACCACAGAAATGAGCAGAAACTTAACTTAGCTGACAAGTGTGGCCATAGATGCTACCAGCCCAATGTAATAAATACTGGACCTTTAGTAAAGTTCAACTGAGTAGGGATACCTAAGCTTTCCATGACACATGACTTAAAATGAATTCAAAGGAACTGATGATTTGAAAATGAGAAAAACAAACTGCTATGCAGTAGCTTTAAACGACATCAGCCAAGATCAGCCCATACAATGAACTTGAGCCAAGTTGGCAACCTAAACATCAAGTAGTAAAATTAAAAATCAAACATTGAATTGACATAAATCATTCAGAAGAAACATTTTATGAAGAAGAATTATAAAAAATACATGTCAAAGTGGTGATGCTACAGAACACCCACACAAATAAAGTGCCTGGTATGAATAAACATCAGAATAAACTTTCCCATTCAGATGAAGAAATAACAATAATTCCATTGCTAATTGGTTCAATGGTGCTCAAGAGCTCAGCATGAGACAATGATCTCCTAACTCACAAAAACAAATTTGAGCGGTAAAATTGAGCTCATCTACTACAAAGAATGACCGTCGTGTGTTTATATATATATATATATTTGGTGTCACGCTCCTAAGAACAGATCGGAAAAAATTAGCACTGGCAGTCTTCAATTTAGTTCACTGGTAAATTAGTACTCATTTTTGCTGTGCAAGTGCACTTAAATAATTCACTTTAAAAAAATTAGAGAGATCCAAAGCCTTATATACTCAAGTCCGTATCGCGGATACCGAGTTTGGTGGGGTATTGCACATTACAATAAAAGTACACAAGCTTGCAGTTATTTTCAGTAATGCTGCATTTCCGTATCTAGGATATGACACGAATGGCTATAACTACTTATATAACGGCTCAAAAATACCCCATTCTAAGTGTTTATTACTGTTACAAGAAAAATAAGTTACCTTTAAAATAAGCCTAAGCTTGGAAACTCCACTCGAATGAAAATTCGTTCAAGAAAGGTATTGAATCCCGTCATTTTTCACGGGCCTTGTACACTAGAGATTAAATAATGATTCTCACTAGGAGTTACGAGTGTCATCATTTGAGAATAGTTTATGCAACTGCTTGCAGGCTCTCCTTGCATCTCCTGAGCCAGAACTGACCACATTGTTGTGCCACCTCCTCCTCCTCCTCTGGAATTTATAGCCAGTTTTAAAGGTTATTGGAGAGCACATGGAATTTTACCATTTTTTTATTGACAGAAAAAACTAACACAACAGAGTTAACCTTTACTGACAACTTTAAGTCAAGAAAAATTGTCAGTATTTAATGTGCAGTTCAGAGAATCCCTTTTCCTTGAGATTAATCAAATGAAATAGCATGACAGTGAAATTAGGCTCATTTACTGCACATCAATAGAAATGAGAGAAACACATTTAATTAATTTATATTTCATTCCCTGTAATTCAGCAATGACCACCATTTACTACTGGCTTGTAGTTTTAATGCTTGCACACATAGCAGTCTAATAAGCCTTTGAATCAAATTGTATATGAAATACAAGAAATAATTCTTTTGCATTATTTTTCTGTGGTGATTCAACTCACTTTCACATGCATTATGGTATCCAGAATACGCAAGCGGCTATTTTTACAAATGGAAATTTTCTTTGGAGCTTTCTCTGTTGAAATTCATCATGCTGCTTTGATATTTTAAATTGATAATGTGAAAAGAAATGTTTTAATTTGTTTGACCAGTAACCTGGCTACCACTTAGTATGAGGCCCAAGATTTTGAAACTTGAATTATTGTTTTCTTGAACAGCTTGTGATTTCTTGAACAGCATCGAAGAGATGATAGATGACATTTCAGAATAAAGTTCCAGCAAAGGAGGCCACCATGGAGAGAAATGAGTCCAACCACACGAGAGAAGTAGCAAGACTTCGACAACAAGAAAAACGCCAAAGACGATCGGATGAACAACGCAAAATGGCAAGACGAAGCAATTTTGCTTGCCAACGAGAAGCTAGAGCTAAATTGACCCTTGACCAGCGTTTGGAAATTCTACGGAATAATGCAGAGCAACACCGAGTAGCTAGAGAGAGCTTAACACATGAAAGAAGCGAGGAAATTCTTCGGCATGACGCTGAACATCACGAGTGGAATTGAAAATTCAAGAAAAAAGGAATAAAGTTTTTCACATTGATGCAAAACAATTAGATTGGGTTTTTCTCTAAAAAACTAAAGATTTTGTATTAACCGTATACTAACGGGCATTGCACTAGTTACGTTAAATTATAAGTTATTTTAAGCCACCCTATCCACAACAAAGGTATTTCTAAGAGAGGAAGGATGAAAGCACCATTCAATACGAAGTTTAGAGAATGAGAAGTTTATACACAAAGTGTATTTCCATTACAGATTCCTTGCACATAGCTACAATCAATTCAGAAAGAAGTTAATGAGAAACAATAAAAGTTTTAAGAAGAAAGTAGTAGGTGCTGGAAAACACATCAGTGAAGCAAAAAAGAATGATCGATAGTAAAAATAAGATAAAAATTCTGTTCAAGCAAATGGGTGGCCTACCTAACCCTATTCTTGGTCTCTTATATTTTCTCCCTGGAAGTGCTAATTCCCATAAATATGATAGATATATCTCTCTGATGGGTCGTTACAAGTTATGAGTACATATGTTGCTTTTATAAGGTTATTAGGACAGCTTGGATTAATACTCTTAATCCTCTGTAGTTCTTCTCTTATTGTAATGCTCTTCTTCTTCTTCTTCTCATTCCGTTTTGTATTGCTCGGAGCAACATCTTGTTTCGACCTATTGTAAGCCAGAATGGTAATACCACTCCCTACTTGTAAGGCTGCACATAGAGGTGCTGAGCCAAATCCTGGACTGCAAGCTTTCAGATGAATAAAGCTGTTCTGGTACAGAGATTTGTTTGTAAGGTAAGCAGGTGTAAGTCAACTGATGGGGATTTCATTGATGCTGTAGAGGTAAACAAATAGCATACAAACTACTCAGTTTTGTGAGCCCACTTGCGTACTTCATTACTAGCCAGGAACAGCTTGATAAAGGTAATGACCAGTTTACTTAGGTCTAAATGGTTCAACTTATTACACGAAAAACTTGGTCATATTGCATTGTTTCTAAAATGCAGTGTGTGAATGATATTCCTGAGGGGTTTGGCAATGCAAACCCATTACTCAAGGATTGGTGTTCCTGGCAAGCACACTAGTATATTCATGTGCTTAAATGCTGTGCACTCTGATGAGCAGGAAGCCAAACTAAAGAGCATTGCAACAAAGGTAATTAAAAGAACTTCTTCATTGATAATTTTTCCCCTGATATGTCTTCAATGAACAACTAAGAACTGATCACTTTTAAGGAAGCTGCCAGTGTATGGTAATGCATAGTATTTAGGATACATTATTAATTTGCAAATTCCATCAATCGTAATCACTAGAAGATCCTTCATTGAAACTATTTACTCAGCAGCCATGAATTACAACTATGCCAACCCATGCATTCCACCAAACCATATCTATGAGAAATAACTGATACAGCTACAACAGTCCTTCCAGAGATGAACTCACCATTCCTCAGAGAAAACCTCATCTGTGAGCCAAAAATAGAATACGCGCCAGTGCCAGTGCGGTCCCCTCGTAGCTTGCCATCTTTGAGGATGCGGCGCACCAAGTCCAGGTACTGGAGCTCATCTTCATTTGCTGAGATACCCTGGCCATACACACACACAAATGAAGTGAAGTTAGGTGTCAAGATTGGACATGTCATATTCAATTGAGCTCTGTTATCATGAACTGTCCGATGGCTCTCTCTAGAGGTACGAAAGCTTTTAAAACTTTGATGGTGGAACCAATTACAAATTTGGAGAACATTTTGAGATATACAGTACATTTTGAGCTTCCTTATCCTCCCAATCACTCAGAAAACTAAAAACTTTCAGCCTTCTTTACCAAGTAATGTTATTGGAATTCTTCCAAAAATATCAATGCTTTTGAGTTTCAAATCATTTTCATTCTCTAACACAAACCTGCCTTAGCCCAAGTATTTGCCTAAAACTCAAATACACATTTGTGTTTTACTCTATAACATAATACAACATTCTCATATAAAAAATTATATAGTATGATTAATCTAATGAAAAGATTATCAAGTCAAATTAATAACCATTAGCAATAGCTGTCAACCACTTCTCAGGATGACTAAGATTCTGCTGTCATAGATTCCAGTCCCTGTACAAAAACAGCAGAACCTAAGGCATAGAATGTAAACGATTATGAACATGCAAAAAGGAACATTACTGGAAATAAATTAAGATCACTAAATAATTACCTGTTGCATGAAGTGACTATGGAACCATTGGAGACCATTGGAGCTCACACAAGGGTGTTAGGAATCTATCATGCAAAAAAGGATGTGTAGAAATAAAGAAAGCATAACAAAACATGCTGCAAGTCTAAGCATGAAAAATGATAACTTAAAATTTAATTTTGCGTAATAATCAGAAACAAAGCATTTACAAGATTAGCTACAAAACAAAGAGAATGATCGATTTCAGAATGGCTCAACACTCCGTGCAAGTAGTAACTTTCATGTTAAACTAAAGTAAACTGTATTAATCCTGCACCAACATGTGATTTCAAACCATTTGAACCCTGATTTCTTCAAATTCAAACACTTCTTCCCCTGAGCTCCCTATCTTAGTATTAATAAATCTGACTTCCAAGGTGCAACAGTTTGATGTCCCTTGATTTTTGGGCTTAATGTCACTACAGAGATGTATGTATTGGTGTCAAGGAAAAGCAGTTTATGGTGCACCCTCCACCAGTATATCGCTGTCTTGGGTTCAAAAGCTTAATCTTGAGCCCTTTTTTGGTCAAATAAGTTTAACAGATTAGATTAGATTATTAGTTAGTTTAAGCCTCCCTATCCGCTACAAAGGCGATCCAAAGAGAGGAAGGAGGAAGGCACCATTTAGTATGGAGTTTAGGGAACGTGGAATTTACTCAGAAAGGGCATAGAAACAGTAAGATGAGAAAGAAGTTTATGAAACAAGATCAAAGTTCAAGAAGAAAGAAGTAGGTGTTGAAAAAACAGGACAGCAGTGAACCAAAAAAAGATGGTCCGTAACAGAACAAAAACCTATGTTATTTCAACAAAAAGGAAGCCTACCTAACCCTTAGCTCGGGCCCTCACATAGTCCCCCTGGGAGCGCTAATTCCCATAGATACAATAGTTGTATCCCCCTGAGGGGAAAATAAGTTTAACAATAAAGAAAATTAAAGTCACAACTGATTCACAGCTACAACAAAAGCTAAGCTGGTAATCAACACAGAAGGCACATTCAATAACGAAGACTAAATTAGATTATCAGCATCAGTTTCCCTAACCACAACAAAGGTGTTTGAAAGAGAAAGGATGAAGCATCATTTAGTCAGAAGTAAAGGGAATGCAGAATCTACGCACATGGTGTATTCCTACAGAAGTAAGTTGCAAAGGAAGGTTCTAAAACAAGAAATAAGTCGAAGAAGAAAGTCAGAGGTGCTGAAATACAGGACATCAGTGAGCTAAAAAAGATGATCCTTAACAAAACCAAAATCTTTTCTACTTCAACAAAAGAAGGCCTTCTAAATCTCACCTCAGGATCTCACATTTTCCACCTGGGAATGCCAATTCCTATAAAAACAGAAGTTGTATACCTCTGAGAAGTCACTCACAAAGAAAAAAATCAAAGTGCTCAAAACACCTTTTTCAAGTGGAAGTCTTTTGGACATATCTCAGTGGTATTGTGTAGCATGGGAAAAATAGGATTGAAGGAAATCAGAAGAACACTAATTCAAAACAGCAATAGAATAAAGCACGGAATTTAGAATTAAGAAATAAGTTATTTTCTTCCCATAAATTGCACATTGCAACATGATAGAATGAACATAAAAAAATTATTTTGGGGTATTTCATCTGGTATGTATGGTTGTAATGTCTCTTTCAAAGGGTGAATTCATCCTCTCCCTTGCCAAAACAAAGTCGTCTAGTCCCTGCATTTCGTAGGATTGGGTGCTGTAGGTGCAGCCCCAAATATGTTTCTTGTGGGCCTGTAACAAACAGCTTGCACGAGTCTGAATACATTCTGCGTTCTCCTGTCTTTTCAAGTGATTTTTAATATTGAGTAGAGAGATAATAAGTTTAAATGTGCATTTTTCAGGTGTTCAATAGTTGTTTTAGGTTCTCAATTTTGTGTTTCAGTGTTAAAATACTGTAAAGCTATTCTTTTACATGATAAAACCAAGTGTTGATCTGGTAAGTGTTGCTGCATGGTTCATTTTGCTTTGCTTGTACACCCATACCTCGGTATTACGGACCCTGATTTAGTGGATTTTGGATTCAAAAGACAAATTCTGGAATTACCAATTTTATTTGAATAGTTGCGCGCACTACGGACAAGGTCGTTAGTTTCAAAGCTGACCGCTAGGTGGCGGGCAGTCGCCTTGTTGACAGCACTGTTTCAGCACCTGCATCGCATTGCTTCCAATTTTTTGCCCTTTTTTTCTGTGTTGTGCTTGATTTCTTGTACCAGTGATTTCTTGTACTTTATTATTTTGTTTATTTACAGTGTATGGGTATTTTTCAGTGTCAGATTGGACAAAGTGCTTGATTAAACATACAGTTCTTTCTCTTTTGTAATGTTAATGTTGATATTAGTCCCTAATAGCGTACCGTATGTTGGATGCTTCGAACAATCGGGACTATTGGACAGGGGCTCCCCCTTTTTGTCCATAAAACTGAGGTATGGATGTATATTTTTTTGTTGCTCTATGCTAAGATTTACTTTATGTTGAGCTTGTGGTTTTTGTTTTGGCATTTTGGTTCTTTTATTTCTTTTTTGTTAAAAGATTCAAGTTCTCAGTTTTGATAGATTTCAAGACTATTTTTATAACATAATTTTTCCTAAGTTACTCCTTTGAATTTGTTGTTGAATGATTTGATTTCAGTTTAATTTCACTTATATTCATTTCATTCTTCATTTTTTGGTTGCTTTCTTTCATTTTTAGTCAATGAATTTACTTTGTTTTGCATGAATTCATTCTCAGCATGGTTTATTTGTTTTGCTTCTTCCTTTATTTTGAAGTTCAATTTTGAGGAAATCAAAAGGACTGGAATGGTTAATTTTCTTTTTTCTTAGATTTTTATTTTGCATTATCTCTAATTTCAGGACTTATTTTATTGTTGCTTTTCCTGGTTTGTCTTAACTGTTTCTAAGCCCTGTCAATTGTTTTTGCATGTCCAGTCAGGTGTTCTACAGTAAACCATCATTTTCCAAAAATAAGTTTCATTACTTCCTCACTGTGAGGCCAAAAAACAGTTACGTGTAATGATGGGCAAATGCTAGCGCCTGTCCTTTAACATTATCAGGATACTAAAGAGTGTAGAACCTATGAGCATAGACAGGCAAGGGCACTGATAGAATTAAAGAACCTATGAGCATAAACAAGCAAGGGCACTGATAGAAATAAAGATCCCCCAAATTAATTACATGCCATTTAGTGTGGCTAATATGACACAAAGTAAACCTGAGGCACTCAGGATCTTATCATGCAAATATTCAAGCACAGAATAGTAACACATGCTACAAGCACAGGCAAGCATGCATGAAAAAATTAAGCAACTCAAAGTTTGATTTTTTTAACAAGGGCAGAAAATACACACAGAGATAAATTACAAAAATGAAATAAATAATAGTGGAGGGACAATAAATTTATATCACCTTGAATGAATCAAAATACAAGTGAAGTTTTTTCAATGCATTGTACTCTGAATTTTAAGGATGACTCAGATATCCAAAACAATTCTCCAAGTTTTACTCATACATGTAGCAGCATTTCTCAACAAGCAACACACTGCAGCTATATTCAAAGGTTTCTAAATATATTTCAGGATATACCTCAAGTGAACTTGAAAATACTCTTTAAAATATCTGATGTAATTTTTTATTTCCTACATAACTTACTATTTATGCCAAATAATTGCTTTATGGGTAAATTCCAGATAGGTACAAGTTGTTAGTGTTTTGTGTAAGATGTTCATATTTTCATATCTCAACTGCAGTCTCAAATCGGTCACCCAAACACACATTCAAATTCAGCTGTTCAAGGAAATAACAGGAACTTCCACCTTGCTGGCTGGTGGAATGCATTTTCTATGGATCTAACAGCAAGTAAACTTTTACTTTGTCAATGTTTTTTTGCCCTAAACATTCGAGTACCCCATCACAAAAATTTAAAATTAAAGTCCTATTCCTGACAAAGTAGCCAAATATTCAACTGGTACAAAAAACTATAAAACTAGCTGGCATTGAAAATGCATCAGGAATTAGGATATTAGGAAAGAATCAAAATTATTGCTAAATTTGACATCATCCCATCACTATCAAATAAATTAAAATACAGTTTCAAAATTAAAAAGGTCCGCTCGAAGAAAACAGCATTAGTCTATCATAGCCTGAATTAGAATGTGAAATAAAATTCATTTTTTAACTGAAAAATAAATTAAGAATTCAAAACAAAAAATAAAAACAATGGGATTAAATTAGAAGAATTTAAGAACTGAATCATGCAAATAAACAAATAATAAGCAAATAAAAAAATGGCAAAAAATTACTCACTTTGGTTTGAAGAGCAATAACTTTAAAACTCACCAGTGCAATTGAAGGCTTATTAACTATTAATAATTATGAAGACATTTCCTTAAATCACACAAGGATGGACAAAGGGCAGCATTTTTTTTGCACAGAATAACAAGTAAAACAATGCACAAACCAAACTGGAGTCCCAGCAAAATAATGGGACCTATAAAATTGATTGAGGATTCAAATATCATAAAATGTAATTTTCTGATCAAAAATGATGTAATTATGCATAAATACAAGCTTGGAAAACATAAAATGTTACTACTACTCATTTTTTACAATGTTAAAAATTTGACAAAGCAATTCAAAAGGGACACTATGGGAATGAGAAATAATTAGTAAATGTAGCACTTTTACCTTATAGTGAAATCTCAAACTATTATTTTATCAGTTTAAGGCTCCCTATAGCCAAAACAAAGGCAATCTCAAGGGAACAAAGGGGAGTGAACATATAAGTATGAACTGTAGAAAATAAGGAATCTATGCACAAGGTATGTTTCCACTCACAACACCCTATATATAGAAACTGCAAGTTGAGATGAAAGAGGACGGACAACAAAGAAAAGATTTCAAAGATGGCATGAACACTGGAAAAAGTTGGCATGAAAGACATTAGTCTTGTGACCGGTAACTTCTACTCTCGTCATCAAGTTTTGTGACAATCCCACTCCAGACACCAGATTTTGTGGCTGGGGATTACTATTCTAGTTTAAAAGGGACTACTTCATCAGGAGAAGTAGCCACGTCTAAATTGCCGACAGAAGATGAACTGTGACTTCGTTCAATAAATTATTGCAAAGTATTTAATCCTTTTTTTTTCCTTCTGTTGCACGGAACTACTCTTTTCAATGCAGTTATAATGTGGCATGTATTTAAAACATTTCTTGTAATTTTCAATAATTTGTTAAAACATGGTTGAATTAATCGGAGGAATCACACTTTATTACCCTGTACTTTTGATGCGTTTAAAAGTTCCCGTTTATTAGAAACACAGCTAAAAGTTGTCTAAAAAGGAACAGGTAAAACCGGCACCAAAATGGTTTACAAATTGACACGAAACAATCTTTGAGCACACGAGACTCCAGCAGCTTACAAATACAGAAACAACATGCAAGCAAAACTGCTGACAGCACTGCCAAGACACTGGCAACCGCACGTGTTATATGCAAAAACATGGCGTACAAGCAGAGCGCTTCGGTGCAACAGTCCAGCACCAGGTTCACTAAATGTGCGGTACGAACTTCAGTCTACACTCTGTTTTGCTCTCTCTTTCTCTCTCTTGGACTCTTCCTACTGCCTGCATCTATTTAACGTTCGCTTCCATTGCAGTCTCAGACTAGTTCTTTTGCTGCCACTCTCAGTAAAATGGCTCAAGCCAAAATGCCACAGTCACAGTCTTAAAGGCCTATCTACAGCTAAGGAAACTTAACAGGATCTTCTCTGGCAGCACTAGTCCTCATAGCACAAGATAGATAAAACAAAATAACCTAAACCTATTGCCTATCCAATGCCCCTGAGGGGATTCACACTCACAGGTAAGGTATTTCTAAATCTAAATGAATTACAAATGGTTAAACTGACACACACCAAAGATATAATAAAGCTTAATTTACATAAATGAAAATTAGTATTCAGTTAAACAAGTTAGATATTTGTTGAAGCATATGGGAAGGAAAGAATTCAGTAAAAATGCACAGTGCAGAGAAGATAGAAATGTATTTACCTTGCATGGTGATTTAGCTTCTCCATTTTTGAGACCTGAAAAAAATTTGTGTTAAATTTGAACAGCAGCTAAAAATTAGCAATTATTCAAGAAAAAGATACACTGATATAAAATCTATTACATCAAGTTTTCAATAGTGTCTAATTTAGGCTTATTAAGCAGCTACCAGTAAACTATTTCATAAATTTGTATATTTGTTGCCAGCAACTTTGAAACACAAAATGGTTTATTTTACCACCAAGAGAGTAACAGCTAATAATATATCACTTAAAAAAACTCAATTTATGAAAAGAAATAGCTTCACTATGGAGCTATTCTACTAAAATTAGTAACAGCCAATAATACTACTCCACTCATAAAATTCATTTCAAGAGAAGAAATAGCTACAATAAACAATGGTAAAAATGAAAATAAAGTTATTAGAGCATTAACCAGAGAGTGATTTTTGTATTTTTAACTGTTTCCAACTCATTTTCAATTTTGAACTAATTTTCTAAATATGAAAATTTCATGCAATTAAATTTGTGAAAAGATTTGGCAGAAGTTTCCTACAATAATAAGAGCAGCTGCTATTGCTGTTTCAACTCCATTAAGCTCACATGAATGTTGGAGATTTGACTACTATAAATTTATGTAATTTTTCAACTCATTATATAAACAGGTAGTGAACATGTTTGATTTATTGAGCACTTTCTGGTCAATAGATGAAATATCTCACCTCAATTTAATGAATTTCACCATGAAGGTGTGGCCCAAAACATCTTTCTTATGTACGTGTAATCCAGCTTGCATCAGTCTGAATACATTATGTTTTCTGCAATCTTTCCTCATGATTTTTAATGTTAGTATAGGGATTAAAAGTTTAAGTGTGTGTTTCAAGTATTCATTGGTTGTTTTTGTGTTCTTGATTTTGCTGTGTTTTGTGTCTTAATACACTGTCTTTCTTTTGCTTTCAGTCACTTAGATTTACAGTAAAACTAGTATATTATTATTTATTCGCAAAGCTATTCTTTCACCTTATAAAACCAAGTGTTGTTCTGGTAAGTATTGCTGCATTGCACAGTTTGCTTTGTTTGTATATATTTTTGTTGCTCTAGGCTAAGACTTGCATTATGTTGAGCATGATATTTTCTTTTGGCATATTGGTTCTTTCGTTTCTTTTTGTTAAAAGATTAAGTTTTCAGTTTTGCTTAATTTCAAGACTATTTTTGTAATAATATTTTTCCTGAGTTACTTCTTTTGAATTTGTTGTTGGAATGATTTGATTTGAGTTTAATTTCATTCATATTCATTTCTTTGTCCATTTTTTTCAGTTGCTGTTTCATTTTTTGTTAATGCATTTACTTTTTTAGCATGAATTCATTCTCAGCATAGTTATTTTTGTTCTGCTTCTTACTATATTTTGAAGTTTAATTTTGAAGAATCAATAAGGACTGGTATGGTTTATTTTCTTTTTTTCCTGCATTTTTCATTTTTGTGTTATCTTTGTTTTCAGGGCTTTATTTACTGGCTTCTGATTTGTCTTCACTGCTTCCAAGCCCTGTCACTTGTCATTGTGTGCCAAATCTCCTTTTCCGCAATAAACCATTGTCAAAAGCAGTTTCATTACTCCCTCACCATGTAGTTTACAAACAGCTACGTGTAACGATGGGTAAACGTTATTGCTCCGTCCTCTTACAACCACCAAAAGACAACCTGCAGCTCATTTTTCTATGGATTTTGCACATGCACATTATCACAATTCTCTAGTCTTATATCATGGAGAAGTAGATTATCACTATATCAGTTGGTTTATGATTCCATAGTTACTAGAATGGCTATTTCAAGAAATGAGAAGAAACCATTCAGTATTTACTGTGTGAAATAAGGAATTTATGCACAAGGTGTGTTCCCACTCAGGATGCCCTGCACAAAAAAACAGCAAGTTGCAAATGAAGAAGAAGAAAAGACAAAGAAGGGCTAGCCAAGAAAGTATGAAAACTGAAAGAATTGAAATGGACACAAAAAATTGAAATCTAAAAGACCTACTTATCCCTGACATAACCCAACAGTATTTTCCCAAGAGAAACAGGTTCTCATGGCATACAACAGACCAACCTAAAAAACTAAAACCTATCCCACGTTCCCTGAGAAGAAAGCATGAAAGAAGAAGAAGAATTGATCAATAAAATTGAAATGCAAAATAGATCAAATGTACAACGTTTTAGTTATTCTGTTTTTTACAACATCCCGACTGTTGACATAAGCAGTAAGCCAGTTAATCATATTTCCTAAGATCAGCTTTATAAGACTGAATGAAAAGTTTTTCATGTACAATGAAATGAGATTTCCAAAAAATTAGGATTATTAGACTAGATAATAAATCAATTCAAGCCTCATTGACAACAAAGGTGTTCCTAAGAGGAAAGGCCCTAACTAGTAAGCAATTAAGGGAAGCAAACGGTTTTTTAGGGCCCAAAACTGAAAATGAGATTATTGCTTGAAAATGCTCCTAAACCCTTTCTCTATCATGTAGAAACGTCATTTGTCCCGTGTTGGCAACCCAAACCCCCATAATTAGCCCCAAATTGCCCCCCTCTCCCGCAGTTGCGCTCAGAGAGACCAACTGCGGCTCTGCTTAGCTCTGATTGGTTGGTCCAAAAGTTTTTTCTTTGTTTGTAGACAACTGTCTATTCATTAGAGAGATTTAGTGGTCTCTTGGCCTTCTTAGTGAGTGGTTTTGTGCTTTTCCGTCCTTTGAAATGCCTAGAATATCAAATGCTGCTGTTCGCGCTGGCCGAAGATGCAATTTCAACTTTGAGGGGCAATTCCAGCTACAGTTTTTCACCTATGGAGGAAATCTTTTTTGCATCGTAAAGATCAAAGTGGGTGCTATAAATAGCAGATGTAGTTTTCTGATAATTTGATCAGAAATTTTTTATTGCAAAAATAAAATAAAAATTGAGTTCTAAAAATTCTAAATTTTGTAAAAAAATTCTGAAGCGGAATCAAAAAACTGTCTCGATCATATTTAGGTATGTTCATTGTTAATCAAACAAAAAAACTAATCGCCTCTAAGTACAATATTGACTGAGAAATTGAAATTTTAAGAAATTTGCCTCTGGGTGGGGGGAGGGGGTGGGGGAAGGGGGTGTGGATAAATTTTTAAAACTTTATGGGCTATAAATGTTGATTCGAATGTTATAAACATGCTGTGAATTCCTCAGCGCTTATTTCACTCCGGAAGTATTTTTTTTTAAACTTTTGAATGTTTCATTGGGAAAAACCGTTCAGGGCCCTCTGCAGTTTGCAGCAAGTATTGGTGACTTATTAGAGGTAGTGACTTATTAAAACTATGGAAGACTTATCTGAAATGTTTTAGTCTTATTAGTAGTGTATTAGCTTGTAAGTTCTGATGAAAAAAATATGAAATCATATAAAGGAAATAATGTGTACTCTGCGTAATGTTGTCTGGTTACTTTGACTGTCATTTTCTCAAAATACGGTTCATAGACTTTGACGGGCAATTTCTCCTACAGTTTTGAACCTATTGAGAAGATCTTTTTTGCATCGTGAAGAGCAAAGTGAGTACGATAAATGCTAGGGAGAGTTTTTTTGAAAAGAGGATTGAAAATTTTTTCATCGTCCACAAAAAAAATAACTATGTTTTTAATATTCAAATGGTTGTGAATTTTTCTTTTTTTAGCAAAAACAAAAAACCTTTCCTAGTTATCGTAGACATTTTAATTATAAATCAAACAAAAACAAGTATTTGTCTCTATGTACAATATTAGCTGAGAAATTGAAATTTTTAAAAATTTCCATGCAGGGGGAGGGGGTATGGATAAATTTCTAAATTTTTAGAGCTACAACTGTCTATTTGAATGTTATAAACATGCTGTGAATACCCAAGAGCTTATTTCCCTCCGAAAGTATTTTTATTAATTTTTCAAAGAATTCATGGAAAATTTGTTCGCTTCCCTTAAAGGGAGCCAGATTAAGGGATCTCCATATTTTAAGAGAGTAAAGGTTCAGCTTGGAACCTAATATCTTCCAACAGCAAGCACTAATTCACACACATGTAATAGAAAGTTGTTTTCTACTAAGGGGAGAAAAATTGAGCTCACTACCTTGGAGAGAATATATGACTTTGGATTTTTCAGGAAACAAAACTTAACAGAAAAAGTAAAATTATTTGACAGAAATTCATGACAGGGAACTCATTTTGACAACAACTCAGCCATCAGAATTTAAAAATTTTTAGCTTATTCTACTGAAATGCTTACCATTTGTGTGAACCACAGCAGTGTTATTGTGTTCAGGATGTTTTTGTAACCGTAATTCAGGTGCATCACTCATGGCAGACATGGTTTATTGCAAGCAAAAACAAATGATTCTGAAAAATTAAAAAATGATTTGCAAATTTCATGCAATGAAATTGTGAATAAATTTTTCAACAAAAATGAGAGAAGCATGCAACTCTGTTGAGGTCATGGTAGGCCTCCACAAACTATGTAGGACAAGTCAATTCTGCATTTCATCCTGACAGCAAGGAAAATTGGCTAATACATACTTGAGTTTGCCACAGGAAAGATGAAGTAGGGCATCAATGAACTTTTAATTAATACTTAAGGAATCCACTGGATCAGCCTTAGTTTGCCAGACAAAACAAATTTGTCCCACCTAGTAATGAAGACAGGCCTCCTTATGATCAACACGTTAAGTGCAGCAGGTTAACCTAAAGTTCAATATTCAACTGATATTGGAATGAATTTTAGAGATTAATTTTGAAGAAATGAACATTAAGTATATTGTGCCTTCATTTAGTTTTAATTAAGTCTCAATGAAAATTGAGTTTGTGACTGCTGGTCAGTCAGCAGTATTATAAAATCCCCTCAGTGCCCAGTAGTGGACACATCACACTCAAAGTGTTGAGAACACAATCAATAATAAAAATTTAAATGCATCATTAGTACGTAGTGATTGCAATCACTCAAATTTACATCATGACGGACTCAAAATATTAGCTAAGAAATACGGATGGTAAATATCACTAAGAAATAGTAAACACTGTAGCCAATACTACAGTGAAATCTGATGTGGTCAGTTACAGAGTAATATATTCACTTTGAAGTTAATGTTATCAAGGAATTTTTGAGACAATTGTTAGAATACTATTTTTACTTCTTAGGGATAAAGTCATGAGATTTTTCAGTTCATAAATGATAGCACAGGATGAGAATGAAAACAGTAAAAGGACTAACAAAAAATTAACATAATTAAGCATCAAAAGATTGAGAAGCAATTCTCACTAATACCACAGAATAAAGAAAAAATAAATCAATTCCAAAACATAAGCGTGAATAACAGTTACAGGGTCAGGGAGCAAGGATACAAGGTATGGCACAGACCGTTAAGCTGCACACAGTCCAATCAACACCAAGCTAGACTAACATGCTATGTATGAGCTGTGCACCTGAAAAGAGAAAGCAGCGCCAAAAAAAACTAAACAAAATAACAAAAATGAAAACAAATCTTATTTTCAAGAATGAGATCAATTAAAGCTTCACCAATACTTGAGCAACCAAGTTAAATGTTTCAGTCCATAGATAAATAGGGCTTCTAAAAGCATATTTTATTCTCACACATGTCACAGAAAAACTTGAAATCACTGCCTAACCTATTGAACTTGAATAACATTCAACATTGACCAAGCCATCTTAGTACAGTAAGCATTACACATGATACACAAAGTCAAGCCTAAAGTAGTTATCACTTACCTTGTGTTCTGTTATTTTTGAGTTAATGTGCTAAATGATGGAACAACTTATGATAAAACCACAGTTTTTTTCAAAAGCAGCCATCTGACCCTGTCAATCATTGTAGTACAAAATTTTAATTACCATACAGCATATGGTCAGCATTTCTTTCAAAATTGTGCTCATGAAAAAATGGACACGCATATAATATAGTGACAAATGCAATTGATTCATATTAGTAGCAAGCCCATCCAGCTTAGAAGTAGACAATCAGGCAAGGTAGTGGGCTAGCTTTGCTCAAAATAAAAAACCAACTAAGCAAAAAGAAAAACCAACTACTTGGCTCAAAACTTAATCCCCCAGCTTCAATAAATATTCTATTGTGAGAAGCATCTAACTGCCAGTACTTTTATCTGAATTGAATTTCAATCATTCTAGTTTACATGACTAAACATATAATTCAATACATTAGGCTACCATGAATTGATGGGCAATTTTGGTCTACAGCATCCAATAAACAGGACTGCTGTTTAGCAGCAATCCAAACCCTAGTCAACCAGAGCCAAATTAATTTAAGACTCTAAACAAATGATGTTCAATTTCTTCTGGAGGCTATGGAAGTATTACACCTAAATATTAATGTTTCAAAATCTTGACATCAATGAAAATTTAAATTTCAAAACAACCTTTCATCTTGACCCTAACATCCAGACATGTAATAGAATAAATTTAGTGCTATATCCTAATCTAAAACAGACTGAAAAGTGTCTTCTAAACAGCCATTTGCGAGGATTCAGCAGCAGCAGCAGTGGCAGTAATAGCATTACTCTGTTAGATGAACTAAATAACCAAGTTCATTAGATTGACACTGATGAATACAGGTACATTTTCATGTTACAGATCCACTGGAATAATTCTTGCACAACTTCTAAATAAAATTCACTTTCTTAAAGGAGACCATTTGGCTGGAAAGTTTAATTTTTCGACGGATTTTTCTTAAATTTTACCCATAGGTGTAAGTAAAATGATGCAACATTTTATTTTTGACTAGTGTTTTTTGTGATTTTAGTAGAAAATTAGTTTTTTCTAAATGTATATTTCAGAAATAGAGCTCCTACAATTTTGAAGTTATATAACCAGTAACATGTTATCTAGATAGCTAAATATATTATCTGAAGTTTGACGGAGTTGGTTTTTATTAAACAGTCGTCTCTCGGTACTCGACCATAATCATTTCTGAGGTGGTGATCAAGCACCGATTTGTTCAAACACTGAAACTCCCCCCTTATCACTGTCTTTCTTTGGACCTATTACTAATGGCTAGAGCAACACAAAAAGTTTAAATCTGGGAAGAAATACTCGAACAAACTGCGAACGTCTTACTCCGCTGGCGGTCCGAGTCGAACTGATGCTTACCCGCTGGCCGAGAGCGTGTTTGGGTTGACTCGGCTAGTCGAGTACCGAAAATCTGTTCGAGGTCCGATGCATTTTTTACTCAAATTTTTTGGTAGAGCACCGATTTGGTCGAGTATAGAGGCGGTCGAGTACCGAGGTACGACTGTATTTGAATTTGTTGAATCTCAAGAATTATCCCTAAAAATTTACATTCTTTTTTTTGTCTGAAGTTGCGCGTATTTTTCAACTTAAATAGAATTTAAAAGAATTGTTTCTGCCAATATACCTTTATTGAAACTCTAAGATTAATATGTTTGTCATTCTGTACCTTTAAAACTGTGGGAGATCTACTTCATGAGATAAAA
The DNA here is from genome assembly GCA_014220935.1 of Platorchestia sp. MABIK. Classification (NCBI taxonomy): domain Eukaryota; kingdom Metazoa; phylum Arthropoda; class Malacostraca; order Amphipoda; family Talitridae; genus Platorchestia; species Platorchestia sp. MABIK. The sequence continues at coordinate 21,073 of JACJUY010003222.1, read as the reverse complement.
ACTGCAAGTTTTCAGGACAGCATTTTTAAAATTTATTCTTCATTATTTTTTTACCTTTTTTCAACTCTAAAAAATGAGCCAATGAACGTACACACAAGCCAATGATATCTTTAGATTTGTGAAAAATTCACAATAACATGGACAAAAAAAAAATGAAACTAGATAACTTTAGAGATTTTCAGTCTATTGGTGTCCTTAATAAGAAATTCTCTTCAGAAAAATGTAATTACCCTAAAAGCCAGTAGTACACTTTTCAAGAATTTGTTGCAAATTTGAATAGTGACTTACTTCCCTCAGGGCTGATCAGAGAAAGCTTTCAACTATCAAATGCAACTCCAGCTTACACCATCACTCTGCTCATTTCATGCAGAAATGAGCACAACTACTTTAAGCTCAGAACAATCTGCACAGAATCAATTCTGTACAATAAGGATGGCCTCTTCAGAGAAGATCTTTTCAGACCCAATGGAAAAAGTGGTGGTAACCAGCTGGATCTCTGCCATTTGGTATGCATGGTGCCATTTTTTCTTGAAAGCTGTTAATAGTTATCTATGTTAAATTTTACATGTATATTATTCAAAATGTTTAAATATCTCTCAAATAAATGAAACTTAAATACTCAGATGTTTTATTCTTTTTATGGTTTTGTGAAAGTTTCCTATCACTTAATTATTGGTCACTTTCACAATCATTTCAAACATGCACAGACTTTGTTGAAAAACAAGCTTGATAAAGGCTCAGCCAGTAAATGTGTATTGTTTCTACATACTGTCTGCAATCATACAAAACAGTTATTAACCGAGTTGCTGTCAATTACTACACCAATTATATGTAATTTTACCCAGTTCTTTCATGTGTTATAAGATCAATGCTTATCTCATATTTTAGGCATGTTATGTATATAACTGGCCATGAGGGAAACTTTTTACAAGTTACTATTCTTACAAAAATAAAACTGAGAATCCTTCCCAGATATATTTGAATATTTTTGTTATTGGGGCAAACTCATAAAATCCACATCAAAAGTTAAAATAGGTGCTTACATAACCAAACCTAACAAAACCTTGGAATGGCTTCCAACTAGTGGAAATTGAAAAAAGATAGAACTATGCAAATATACAGCCAATTATTTACACGTTGACTCCGAAGTAGTACATATGTGTACCACTAAGTGAATTGTTCATTTCCAGGCTAGAATATACAATTAACATTTCAACTATTTTGCTAACTTTTCCGAAATAAATTTTAGAGTAAAAGAAAACACATTATGGTTCAATTGTATTCTATGCCCTTTTCAAAAAGAATAAAAATGCATTAGAGCAGAAAAGCCGGTTTTAAAAACGACTTCTTCTAGCCTAACCAAACTGACCGTAAGCAACCGCACAATCGGAGTCAACGTGTTAAGCAGCACCCTAGTGATATTATGACCAAATTGATACTTTAAGTATTGATCACAGACAAACCAAACAAAAGATACCCACACATAAGACTTGACAAGGAGACTATAAAAATTCAAGTATCTAGCTAAAGTTTGTACTCTTTAACATTCAACTAAATAATGAGATCAATTGTGAGTGAAGACACATGAAATCACATTATACATAAATTTACTCCTTATTCTTATAAATTGTGAGAAATTTTAAATGTTAAAAATAGAATACAATAAAATGTCATTGATCATTAAATAATTACAGCAATCAACAAACTTGGTATGAACTAATTCATTATTGTAAACTACTTTGATGACAAATCCTCGGATTGAACCATCCTATTAATAAATTTGGTCAATTTTTACTTTGAAGCCCTGAAATGGGCTAATCCACCAGTCTCCCAAACCGTGTTTGATAATGAGATGGGGTAAACTACCTGTTTCCCTAACTCTTTTTTGTTTCAGAATAGTCATTAATGTTTACTGGTAAAGACTAAATTTCAAAGTGCAGCATTATTTTAAACGGGCAAGCTGTTCAGAACGACATCATCTAGCAAGGGTAGGAACAGTTGGCAGGTTTGAGAATCAAAATAGAAGAATGTATAGGAAATTTTTAATTGTAAATGATATCGATTATTTGTTGGGGGAAATTGAGAAACTGTTTTTATTACTCATGTTATGATTGGAAGTTATTATTTATTATGCACGGCAGATTGGCAGGAAGGCCTCCAATTAGAGAGCAGAAGCAGAGGCCAACCAGGGGACTTCAGAGCCATCACCCAAAGCTCTGTGGTATAGGCCTCCACAACTTGAGACCAAAGAACAGCCCACAACTGCTGATGCAGCATCTCTTTCCACTGCGGCACTCCGGCATCTCCTGCTGCTGCGGCACTCCGGCATCTCCTGCCGCTGCGGCACTCCGGCATCTCCTGCCGCTGCGGCACTCCGGCATCTCCTGCCGCTGCAGCACTCCGGCATCTCCTGCCGCTGCGGCACTCCGGCATCTCCTGCCGCTGCGGTACTCCGGCATCTCCTGCCCCTGCGGTTCTCCGGCGTCTCCTGCCGCTGCGGCACTCCGGCGTCTCCTGCCGCTGCGGCACTCCGGCGTCTTCTGCCGCTGCGGCACTCCGGCATCTCCTGCCGCTGTTATACTACAGCATCTCCTGCCGCTTGTTTACTCCAACATCTTCTATCCTCTTGGCATATCTGCACTCCTGCCGCTTTTGCACTCCTGCAGGCCACGCCTTGGGTCAGCCGTTATTACTGAACGGAAAGTGGCTCTAGGGTTGCTGCCATGCCGAGTTGCTCCTAGTATAGTTAGCCGCTGTGTTATAGTTCATTTTTTATTTTTGTTAGAGTTATTTGTAAATAGGTAGATAGGTTATTACTGTCCACTCCTGAATACTTTCTTTTGTATTTTTCTAATTGTGCCTAAGTGTATAAACAAACAGAAAAAAGAGAATAGTATTCCCATGACCTGGAAGTGTCTGCTTGTTTTTCACCTTGAGACAAGATAGAAATAATGAATAGGTCTTCCACAGCCAATGTACATTAGCGCTAGCAATCTAAGCTACACATATTGATGGTAGAAAGCCTACCTGTCCTTACAGCGGTGCTCAAAGGTTTTAATAATTTTATTTCCAAGAATCGATAAAAGACCACATTTAAAAACGTTTTACATGAATGAAATTTTGCTTGCAAATGTGTAATTTTTAAGATGTAACATTAATAACGTTCAGGTAAGAACATTGTATAGTTGGTTGCGTAATCATCGCATTGTTGCAACACGTGCAAATTCTTGGCATGAGAATATCAGCCTTGGTGTGGCTAGGTTTAGTTATTTCAAATTTGCTTAGGTTACTTTATTTTGATAACCTAACCTAACTTTACCTGACCTAACCTCACTTATCGTTACCTCAAAACTGTATTACAGCATAGTTATGAGTCTGTTTCTTCACTTTCATGTGCAACGTTCATTCAACTTCAAAGTCGAATAACTCAAAAATTATGAATCAGCGAGCAAATTGTCATTAATGTAAATCGTTCTTAAATGTGTTCCTTTAGTAATTTTAGAGAACCAAATTTGTAAATTTTGTAAATGCTTCAGAGTAAAAATTGACCATAAATTGTCAATATCCATTGTCAATATTGTGTTTAATGCGATCACAGAAAATTAAAATTCCATTTCAAAGAATCAATAGAATACCATATTTAAAAACGTTTTTCAATAATGACATTCTGCTCGCTGATGCATTATTTGCGAGTTATTCAACTTTGAAGTTATAGAAACAGCGCTCCTGAAATTGGTTTCCCGCGCAAAAGGAGAGCTTGTTCCAACAATGCCGGAGCGGAGGAAAAGTTTTGTTTTTGCAATTTATGGGGTAATTTAATATTTGCTAATCCCGCCGAGCCTGCAGAGCTTGAGCCCACTTCTAGGATGTTTTAGTTAATAACACAATAAAGGTCATCACCCAAAAATATTAGCGGGACTGGAATTATGAAGACTTAAATTGATATGCACTCGACACGTTTCAATATGGCGGCGACCTTAGAGCATTAGCAAAACCGTAGGAGTGAATACCGTAGATTTATTATCAGAATATTTTTATACCGTAATACTTTTGGGTGGTAACCTTTATTGTTTTATTAACTAAAACATCGTAAAAGTGGGTTCAGGCTCCGCGGGATTGGTAAATAATCACTTACAAAGTACCCAAACGTACTCTAACAGCTCACGCTCAACCGTAAATTCACTGGAACTGCTGTGGAAAACGAAAATTTCAAAGTTGAGTAACTCGAAAATAACGCATCAGCAAGCAGAACGTCATTCATGAAAAACGTTTTTAATTATGTCCGTTTAATGATTCTTGGGGACCGAATTTTAATTCTCTGTGATCGCATTAAACCCGATATTGACCATAAATTCAACTGATTAGATTCTTTGCAAGTGGGTTTTGTTGTATTAACTTTTTAAAAATTACAATGAATACATCCAGAAATTAAAATAAAAAATTAGCCCAACACAAATAATTTATGAGTTTATTCTATTTTTATGTTTTCATTTATTTTACGGAGTTCTTTCATCATAAAAATCTTTGCAAATGTTTTTGCAATACTTAGCCTGGTTAGCCACACATACACACACTGTCTACATGCAATGTCTCTTGCTATCATTATCAACACACATGAATTTAGAGTTGATGCATCACATGTCATATAAAATCATATTCCATGAGGGAATATCTCCAACAGTGCAACGAATATTGAATATCTCAATTACTCCAACAGTGTAACGTGAGATAAAATAATACTCTACTTTGCTGAGAATGTATCTTGGTCTAAGGGTTGATACTGTGGTACAAGAAACTCAAAGCATTTTTTTTTATTTAAATCAATTATTATTCACGATGTCGTTTATTAACATTGCATCTTGTTATTACAGTGCCACAACCGTCTACGTATCTCATCTTAACCATAAACGCAGCGAACGAAGGAGTCCAAGCAGAACTACGATCTTGCTAAAAACGAT
>JACJUY010003222.1:5116-15221 GCA_014220935.1 Platorchestia sp. MABIK | reverse complement strand
TTACTCACATATGAAAAACTTCCAATTTGCATTCATATCAATGATGGGTACTTTTCTCAGTCATATCCGTGTAACTTAAATTTCCACTATGGTCTTGCGGGTAACCATCTTAATGCGGGTAACCATCCTAATCCCCTCGAGACCCTTTTCTTCTTGGAGACAATAGTCTCACAAAAATCAATAGAAATGACATTGATAGCGCATGCATAATTAGACCCATAACTTCCGAACGCTTCAATGATCTCTGTGATGAGATTGTACGTGCGCCTCCTTTTAGGAACTATGTAATCAGTTTCAAATGTTTAAGCCTCGCGTCCCATAATCTCTCTAAGTTAAAAAAAACTCATCATGACAGAGCATGCTTTTCCTCATTTTTATGTGGTGAGGGCCTGCAGTGGTCAGCAATTGTACAAGACCTCGAGTTTGTGCACAAAAATTGGTCTTAACTAATTCCGCTGCGAACAAATGCAAGAACTGTTACTGTTAATGAAGCTTGCAACAATGTTCGCACTTGGCTTATTACACGAGAAGAAACGCATAATTTTCTTGGACAAATTTTTCATCGATCACCTTTAAGACTCAATTCACATTTTATCTCCTGTGTCAGAAACTCTCATGACCTGAATGAAGAACTTGAAAACTCTAATGATCAATCAAACCAGCAAAATAAATTGAACGATTGTTCTAAGTTGACAGCGTTTCTACGTGGAACCTCCAGCAGCATGAACCGGTGTTTGTCTTCACATAACAAATCCTCTCCTCCCGATGTTTGCCTTCATATGATAAACCCTCTCCTTCCTCTGCCCCAAAAAATTGTAAAGTACCTACAAAAAATAGATTTTCATTGCTTTTCGATGCTGATATAGAGAACGAAGAGCCTTTCTTAGATACGAGTATAAATCAACATCTAATTACGTCCTCAGAAGCAGTGAAATCAACAGCAAAAGAGAAATCGCTGAAAAATTCAAGTTGAAAATCGATGGAATATTCACCATCCAACTGCATGCACAATCATCACCAGGAAAATAGAAATGACACGAGCATTTCTCATTTCTCGACAGATCCCCATACAGCAGGCCCATTCAGAGCCAGGAAAACGAAAATTTCAAAAAATCCCTGTCCCTCTCAGGACCTTTTAATGATGTAAAAGGTCGGAAAAAAAACGTGTCAACCCCTATTTATGAACGCATTAATTCTACAATGGATGAGTTGAAACGATCATGGAAAATAGAGCTGTTTCCCATCACAGCCGGTGGCCACTGCCTCCTTCGTGCAGTAGCTCATCTGCTTATGAAACAACCAGAATCAAAATAAAATAACAATTCATTAAAGTCTACATTAAAGTCTACAATAATTACATTGACAACAAGCATTTTGATCAGGCTGCTGAAGACCTTACACCACTAATCATTTCAAATGTGTCGAGTTATCAAATAATAACTCTACACTACTGCTCCATCGTAAAAACGATCACTACAGTGCCCTTGTCCCACAAGGCAAAAATCAGACTGGAGTTACATCATCTTGACAAACTGTTGCTGCCCAGCTAAATAGTAGACTTTCTTACATAGCAGACGCTGGGCCTAACACTCCGGATGACGTAGACAAAATCGATGAATCCTCGGAACGATCCCATCAAGAAAATAACTTTGCTACCTGTAAAAAGAGTCTTAATAGAAGTAAAATCAAAGAAAGCATATAACTGCACAAAGCCAGAATGGTAAATTGGATGACATTAGAGTTGTTGCATCATTTTAATGAGGGTTGTGTAGTTTCTTTCCAACACAATCAGAGGTTTATTTAGCTGTAGCTGCAAACTGCAGTTTCAGCAGCTTTATACAACTAAGGCAGAAGTTAGGAAACTCTGGTAAGCACATATTAGTGTAATCGGCGGTCTTCGGTTACAGACTGCCCCTCTAACATGCCGTGACGGGAACTCATGCAATTAAGAGGCGCGTAACAATATCTTCCGGAAGAGGCGCGCAACAATAGCCTCCGGAAGAGGCGGGTAACAATAGCTTCCGGAGCTCTTACTCACAAAGCCAGTGTCATAATGTTGTATATTCAAATATATGTGTCGTTATAATGTGGCACTGGTTTTGTGAGTAGGAGCTCTGAAAGGTGTTGTTACGCGCCTCTTGCGAGCTCCGAGAGGTATTGTTACGCGCCTCTTGCCTGACTTGCGGGCAAGGCATGTTTTGAGAGAAATTCTGTAACAGACAGCCGCCCTGTACACTAATACGTGCGTTCCAGTGTTTCCTTACTCCTGCCTTTGTAGTCTAAAGTTGCTGAAACTGTAGTTCGCAGCTACAGCTAAATAAACCTCTAGTTGTGTTGAAAGGAAACCACACAACAAGAGTAATGTTGGTCATTGAAGAATTTGACATTTTATGTGTTTCAGAAACATGGTTTGACTCACAAACCCAAAGTTCATTTTTTTAACATTCCTGATTACGTGTTATACTGCTACGATGGCGCTAAAACCAGCCGAGGTAGTGGATCTTGTATTTGCGTGAAAGAAATATAATCAACATCTTCACTTCTGGCGAATAAAGTTTGCGAAGATTTTGAAATAGTATGGTTCAAAATGCAAATACATAAACTTTAATTCATCCTCACCGGTAGCCTTTGCCGGCGCCCATCGTCTCCCCTAAGGCCAACACTAGACTTCATTGAGAAAACTTTCAAAGAAATCTTAGAGGTAAAAAAGTCGTTCTTTGCTTTCGGAGATTTTAATGTCTACTTAACGGACGAAAAAAATCGGCTAAGAATACTGGTTGTATAAACTTAAGGGCCATTTACACTAGGGTACATTTCGGCCATGAGGCGCGACACGTACGTGTACACGAGGCTCAGCACTGAGGCTCATATTTGTGTTTGTGTGTATACGAAGTTCCCTACTCGCTCTGATCGAATTCGTGAGGCGCGACTCACGAGAGCCTTGCAACTCTGTCTCCGGTCAGTGTGCAGTTAGCAGTCACGAGGTGAGGTTACTCATTCTTATGGCTGATGCAACACTGCCGCGAGCATACCATGTCCGCGAGATGCTACGTTGCAATTAATTGAAATGTACAGAGCCCATGAATGCCTATGCCGGACTAAAAGTTGCAAATGTAATGATCATTATGTGAAGGAGGCTGCTTTCAATTATATTTCAATGAAAATAAACGAATGTATCAACATTTCATTCCTGAAAATAAAGAAAAGATTACATAGCCTTCGCTGTAGCAACATTATTTAGACCTAGACGGCAATCCACTTGTAATGGCGACTAATGACGCACTGAGCACTGAATAGTTTTGAGAACTTGAGCAGCGCGCGCCACGGTGCACGCTCCCAATGTCTAGTGTAAATGCTAATGGCTCTTGTGAGGGGCCACATGAGGCGTTCACACGTGAGCCTGCGACAAAATGTACTCGTAAACAGGGTTTAAGCCTATCACAAATGATCAAAGAACCGACTCACATTACCAAAGTCTCTAAAACTCTCCTCGATCTGGCAATCACAAATAATCCTATGGCAATACTTAGTCCAGTAATATCCCCTTCTGTTTCCGATCACCACTCTATAGAATGTAAAATTAATTTTGCAAAGGAATGACAAAAATTTGGCTTAAAAACTTATCGCTTGAAAAAGCACTGTTCAGCGGAACTATTTCAAGAAAAAACTACTCAATAGGTCCACCGAATTCCAAAATATGATGCAATCTGATGATGTTGACATTCAAGTGTCTATCTTCAACGAGGACTTCACAACAGCTCTCGACGAATGCACACCTTTTATCACTAAAAAAAAAACAAGCCAAAGCGCGCTATTTGGATTACTGACGAAATTAGAGAGCTGAGCAGAATAAAGGCAACTAACTTACGAGGAAACGAAAACTATAGATCAAACAGTACTTTATACAAGAGATTTGAAGAACATGAAAAAATTCTTCGAAAGAAAATCACTGAAGCAAAACAAACTCTCTTCCACCAGGAGCTATAAACGGCTAAAAGTAATCCGAAACGATTGTGAGCCCCATTTAAAAATTAAGACCGTGTTAGTTATTTTGAAAATCCTTAGGCAACAGCCACGGATTTCAACACATTCTTTTCAAAAGTAAGGGCTCAAGATTTTAGTGAAGAATGTACCTATCCAAATGAACCATCAATTGAAAATTCATGTCCTACTACACCATCGAGGGCTGATGCCAGGTGGAGACCAAGTGCTGTCGATTTACCGGAGTTAAGAAATATCTTAATAAAAATAAATAAACACAAATCCATAATCATTGGCAGCCTTAAAAAGACATTATTTGCTTTCGGAAATTTTAATGTTGACTTAACGGACAAAAACAATCAGCTAAGCAAACTGTTGTATAAACTAAGCCTATCACAAATGGTCAAAGAACCGACTCGCATCACTAAAGTTTCTAAAACTCTCCTCGATCTGGCAATCACAAATATTCCCACCGTAATACTTAGTACAAGAATATCACCTTCTATTTCCGATCACCACTCTATAGAGTGTGAAATTAATATTGCAAAGGAAAGACAAAAATACCGCTTAATGACTTATGGTTCGAAAAGGCACTATTCAGCGGAACTATTTCAAGAAAAACTGCTCAATAGGTCCACCGAATTCCAGAATATGATGCAATCTGACGATGTTGACATTCAAGTGTTCATCTTCAACGAGAACTTCACAGCAGCTCTCGACGAATGCGCACCTTACGTCACCAAAAAAAGCAAGCCAAAACGAACTGTTTGGATTACTGACGAAATTAAAGAGATGAGCAGAATAAAGAAAGCTAACTTGCGAGAGTACATAAACAATAGATTGTCGCAAATCCAGCCATCGCTCGTTGCTGAAGTCCTGTGCAAGACAGCCAATACCTTGCACAATAAAGGACAAAGGCTTTCATTAATTTAACCAAGCCTAAAAGGCAATTACGCTGGCAATTTATGACAAAGCGGAGCGATGGCGGGGGTGCTCCACTTCCTTGGCGACTAATATCAGTGAACTTAACTAAATCGTTCGTCTCATCTTCTTGCTTGAGTCCGAAGCCACAGCAACGGTTTCGAGCAACCTATGGAGGTGGCCGCAGCCTGTTGCCACCTCAGATTCATTTTGGTCGTCTCCGCGAGTGCATCTAACGTGTGCTATGCGGGTTCTGGCCTCAACCGACCCCTGCTTCCGGGACTTAGTGTCCTTGACGGCCGGCTTAATTGGAGACGTATTCGCCTGAATATTATCTTCGAAGATCTTCAGGTGAGCCTCCTTTCCTTTGTTACGCTTGTCATTAAAATTGTCGTAAAATTACAGCGTTCCCTGACCCCACTATGGGTGTTAGGTAAGTCTATGTCTTCAGTGTCCGTTAATTCGGAAAGTTACGCCGCACGGTCGGGTGGCGGGACAAGATCAAACAGTACCTTATACAGATATAAAGAAGATGAGATATTAAAGAAGATGAAAAAATTCTTCGAGAGAAAATCACTGAGGCGAAACAAACTCCCTACCACCAGGAACTGATAACGGCTAAAAATAATCCGAAACGAACTTGGGAAATCATTAGTGAGGTAGCACCATATAAAAATTTAGATCGTATAAGTAATTTTGAAAATCCCTTGGCAACCGCCACGGATTTCAAAACATTATTTTTAAAAGTAGGGGCAGGCTCAAGTTTTCAGTGAGGTGTGTACCAATCCAGGTGAAACGTCAATTGAAAATTCACTCCCCACTGCACCCTCGAGGGCTGATGTCAGGTGGAGACCACGTCCTGTCGATTTACCAGAGTTAAGAAATATCTTATACTAATTAAAAAACACAAAAGCAGCTGGACATGATGGTATCAATCTTCAATATATCAAAGACAATTTCCCAGTCACAGCACCATGGATTTTTCTGATAATTAATACATCAAGAGCAACCAACACGTTTCCAAACCAATGGAAACACTCCATTATTAGACCGTTGCACAAAAGTGGTGACCTAAATGCAGCATCAAACTACAGGCCCATCAGCCTTTTACCTGTAATTTCCAAAATAGTGGAGAAAGTGGTAACATATCAACGGTCATTTCACCTGGACGAGTCAAATCTACTCCATCGAAATCAATACGCCTATAGAAGAAACACTAGCACTCAAGACGCTCTGCTCAATACTTCTGAAAAATATACAGTGACATCGATCAAAAGAATGTAACACTCTTGCTGTTACTCGATCTCTCTAAAGCGTTCAATAGCGTCAAACATGATAGACTTCTACGGAAAATACTGACCTTGGGAGTAGACACGCAATGGTTTGAAAGTTACTTGTCTAATCGATCTCATGCAGCCCGCATAGAAACCAAATTGTCCCCATTCATTAAAACAATTTTGGGGTTCCCCAAGGATCCATTCATGGTCTGCTACTGTTTTCTATTTTCATTAATGATATTCCTCCAATGCCTTCTAACATACGAATCTCAATGTATGCAGATGATGTTCAAATTGCAATAACAAGTTCTGTATCGAAAATACCACGGACGCAAATTAAAGCCGAAACTATACTGACTAGCCTGAAATCATGGTATGACCGAAATACTCTCAAATTATATGTTAATTAGACACAATGCATTATTTTCGGATCGAAAGATGCTATTAAAAAACTTCTGATCTTACTCTCGCAGTTGGAAATGATAAAAATTAGTGCACCAGAAAAAGTTAAAAATCTAGGTATCTGGTTCGATAGAAGTAGTAATAGTAGTGAGCCCAGGTTTCTAGCGCTTCAGGGGCAAAGACTATAACGCGCCGAAGATCTCAATGTTCACCGTGTCCAATCAAGTGGTTGATTTCCGGAGAGTTCAGGTAAGAGAGATAAAAACTGTTCAAACGGACGATGAGTCAGGAAAGCCACTGTTGAAAAGTTCAGCTCAAAGAACCACGGATTCATAAAGGCTGTGCAATATCGTCAAGCGACCTTATATTTTGTCTGTTAGACGAGCATCAGAAAGAAAATCAATTAATGAATCGCAATTAATGGTGCCACCGGGAGGGTGCCAGCATACCCTCTAAAAAGGAATCATGGTTATCTCTTGGCAACGCAGGGTAAAATTGCAAGCGGAAGTTGGCAAGGCTCGGGCATTCTGTTAGCAGGTGGTGCACCGTAAGCGGCACCAAGCAGTCGCCGCAGATGATTCCGTTCAATGAGGTATTTATGCATCAAGAGAGTGCGCCAGATTCTCAGGCAACACTGCAAGACTTCGAGTCGTCGGTTACGGTGGCTCGAGGAAAGCCAGGCTTGGACGGTACGCTTGTATTTTCGCAACTTGTTCTCATCGACGTCGTCCCACTGCTGCTGCCAAACGTCATTATCGCTGCTTTGATAAGAGGGTAGAAATCTCGGCATAGGACTGCAGTATTTTGGGGAGGCATGGCAGAGTCCGTGGCTTGAAGCGCGGCTTCATCCGCTCTGTCATTGCCGCGTGCATCAACATGCCCAGGCACCCAACGCAGACATACGCGTTTCTGAGTACGGGAGAGTCGCGCGAGGCTGCAGGTAATTTCAGCAACAATCGGATGCTTCGATTTATGATTTCTGATGGCTAGAAGGGCTGCCTTAGAGTCTGATATTATTACATATGGTCCCTGGATCTGACGCTCCTCTACGATATGTAAGGCGGCGAGAATAGCGAGAAGTTCCGCGGAGCAAATTGAGGTTTCGGGAAGTAACCTATGCATCACCGTTTGCTCCTCAGTGACCGCGGCACAACCAACGGCACCGTCGGTCTTTGAGCCGTCCGTATATATCATGACAGCATCGTGATGATTTTGTAGTAGGTGATCAGTGACAGGTGCCGCAGTAGCACACTTGTCTGGTAATTTTTCTTGGAATAGTCAAGAGCTGGGCAAAAAGTTTCTAATATGATCCGCCAAGTCGGCTCTCCTCTCTTTGGCGCCGGGGAGATCTCAAATGGTGGGAGTTGTGAGAGACCCAGTAAAATCCCGTAATCGGTGGATGAAGGAAGAAAGTAGGGGAAGGCATCACCAGCTTGAGCGTCTCCCACCACGCTGTCCCAGGTAGACGAGGCAGGGACCTGCTTGAGCCGCAAGAAGTACTGCAGTGTTAATTGCGCTCGACGAGACTGCAGGGCTGGTTCGCCACTTTCCGCGAGTAAACTCAGAACCGGCGATGTCCTGAAGGCACCTGTGCATAGCCTGAAAGCAGTGTTGTGCACTGGATCTAATAATGTTAGGGAGGAGATATTTGCAGTTTGGTAAATAATGCATCCGCAGTCGAGCTTTGCTCTGATGGTAGCTCTGTAAATTCTCAGCCGGGTCACTCAATCTGCTCCCCAGGCCAGCTTAAAGAGACATTTTTGAAGGTTTAGCTTTCGGGTAAAGTTTCCTTTTAAAGCCTTTATGTGAGGTTTCCACGAGAGTATGTCATCAAAGATCATGCCCAGAAACGTCACAGTAGGGGAAAATCTTATTGGCCTACCCTGGAGGAGTAGCTCAGGAGTACGTTCGTGGGTACGGTTGAGCTGTATGTGTAACATCACGGTTTTTTCACTGGAGAGGGTGAAACCATGGTCCCGAGCCCAAGCATTTACTCTATTAACTGCATCCTGTATACGACGGGTTAGAGCCCGTAGATATCTTGAGGAGGCGTAGATCATAAAGTCGTCTACGTACAACGAACATGAGATATTGGCTGGCAGGGCGCTCGATATAGCATCGATGGCTAACAAAAACAAAGTACAGCAAAGATGGTAATAACAAAGATGCTCTGCAAAGATGCGTCTGCTCTCCAGCATCAAAAGGCAGAGTGTGATTCAGATCTTTGAGCGGGGTAACAGATAGAAGTCATTTATATAAATTACGTATTATACCACACATTAAAGTTGTTTTACAATTTTACGTCAATGGCAGTATGCATTCATTCAAATATTTATGTTCTTTAACCTGTCATGTCCAAAATATTGGAGAAAGTGGTGACAAATCAATCATCATTTCACCTGGACGAGTCGAATCTACTCCACCGAAATCAATACGCCTATAGAAGAAACACAAGCACTCAAGACGCTCTGCTCAATATCTCTAAAAAAATATACAGTGACATCGATCAAAAGAATGTAACACTCTTGCTGCTACTCGATCTCTCTAAAGCGTTCGATAGCGTCGAACATGAAAGACTTCTACGTAAAATACTGAACTTGGGAGTAGACACGCTATGGTTTGAAAGTTACTTGTCAAATCGATCTCATGCAGTCCGCACAGAAAACAAATTGTCCCCATTCATTAAAACAATTTTGGTTTTCCCCAAGGATCCATTCTTGGTCCGCTACTGTTTTCTATTTTCATTAATGATATTCCTCCACTGCCTTCTAACACACGGATCGCAATGTATGCAGATGATGTTCAAATTGCAATAACAAGTTCTGTATCGGAAATACCACAGACCCGAATTGAAGCCGAAACAATACTGACCAGCTTGAAATCATGGTACGACCGAAACGGTCTCAAATTAAATGCTAATAAAACACAATGCATCATTTTTGGATCGAAAGATGCAATTAAAAAAACTTCGGATTTAACTCTCGCGGTTGGAAATGATAAAATTAAGGCATCAGAAAAAGTTAAAAATCTCGGTATCTGGTTCGATAGAAACATGTCTCTCAAATCTCACGTTGAGAATACTTGCAACAAAATTTACGGAACTTTATTTTTTTTCATCGTATAAAGAGTGTGCTAGACGAAAAATCTCGATTTTTAGCCATTCAATCCTTGGTTTTATCGCGCATTGACTACTGCAGCCTAGTATGGGGAGACTTACCTCAATGCCCTCAAAGGGACTTACAAAAATGCACAAGAATTTGCAGCCAAGGTGGTTTGTAACGGTAAATTCAAAAGAAGTGATCATGTAACCCCTCTCCTTAATAAATTCGGTTGGATTCCTATTCAAGAAAGGCTCCTCATGCAGAGGGCCCAATACGTATTCTCCTCGTTGTACCTTCCTCAGAGCAATGCTGAGATAGTGCGTTTCCATCCACCTACTATAACCAACCAAAAGCCGAACAGAAACAACAATGTCATAGTCAACTATCGTTCATCTCACATAGGGCAGAAGGCTCTGTCAATAT
>JACJUY010003221.1:36736-72943 GCA_014220935.1 Platorchestia sp. MABIK | reverse complement strand
TTGCTGCCGACGTGAGTTCTTCCCCAGGGGACAGATATATACTGCTCACCGTGATTAAAGTTACAGCAATGTTTATTCTCATAGCAAATGCTTGAAGCTCGGTGGCCACTCGAAAAGGATAGTAGGCAGCATCTCTTCGCACCAGGATTGCCAGTCCAGTCCCAGGGATGGGATTATAGAGGGCGAGAAAGTTTCAATGTTGTAGTTGTTTGGTGGATGCGGGGTAATATTTCCTAACATAGTTTCTTGTAAGCAAAAACATATGGGCTGGTATTGTGATATTAAACCTGCTAGGTCACCATAATTTCGACGGTAACCTCGGCAGTTCCATTGGCTGATGTTATTTATTGCTAGTGGTGGCACTCCAAGGTTTCACAGGGTTCTTCATTACTGCCATCTGTTCACCTGGATCACACGACGACTCTGCGTCTTTCCTCTCGAAACCACCATCGCGACTGTGACGGCCGACATTAGGTGGAGGAACTTTCGGACAATGTTTCGGTATCGGAAAAATCCTCAACAGCTCCGTTTGAGGTTTCGAAGAATCTCGCAGTATCCCCTCTACAGAGGCCGATCTGTTACTTGTGCTATGCTCCAATCGTCTTTCTCTGCTTCTCACAGCACGCTGGACAGAGCTCTCATCCTCAACCGCCGATCTGCCCCAGGATGTCAAGGCTCTCTTGGAAGCAGGGGCTTCACGCGAGTGCGCTTCGGAGAGAGCTGGCGAAGATGGCTATTCTTGTTGTGGGTGTCTGAGGCCAGCATTCGTTGTTGAGGTATGTGGCATCGGTTGGTTCGATTTTCCGTGGTCCGAGGATGCAGGCTTCTCTAAAAGAGGTTCATCAGAAGACTTCTTTTCTGGTCTTTCAGTTCTAGAGTAAGAACTTTGGGGTTTCCTATGTTCCTCGTTTGGAGCACCAGTCTGGGTCGCTGCACTTATCTGTGTTTTGACACGAGTAATTGCACCTCCGACTCCTCCCGGTACATCCTCACTGACGCATGTTCCACTGGACATAGCTGTCTGTAAATGCGTCTGACGCACAGCTGATAAATAGCTATGCGAAGGGCGCACGTAGCGACCGGAAACCTTTCGCTTTGCCTCACCATAGCTTTCACGTTCGGTAGTTTGTGTAGAAACTATCTTCTGTTACAGTTAATAGATAGGGCAGGACTGGTCACTGGCTGGGTGGGGCCCTTCACAATTAGAACACTTAGGTGGTAGGGTGCAGGGGAGTTCATGCGCTGTCCGGGAGCAGTGGAAGCATACCGCTTCTTGTTTACGGCAGCTGTTCGCACCATGACCAAAACTTTGGCACTTGAAACATCTACGCGGCCTAGGTATGTATTGCCTGACCTGGCACCGCGTCCAGCCTATACTCACGGACTCAGGTAGCCGCGTGGAGTCGAAGGTCAGGATGTACACCGATGTGGGTGTTTCAGCTCCGTTCTGTCTTTTTTTGGTCCGGTAAATAGATTTCACTCCGCTTCGGGCAAGTTCTTCAAGTAGGGTTTTGTCTCCGTAGTTTGGTCTGTTTGCGTATACCAAATGGTCCCTTTTGTTTCATTCAGCCTTTCATGAGGAGCAACAGTGACGCTCACCCCGGCAAGAGTTTGGATTCTTGTTATAGTTTTTGCCTGTTGTTCATTTTGAACCTCTACAAGTGAAGAGCCCGTTCGCGTTTCAGTTATCTTTGAGGGTCTACCACCAATTTTTCTTTCAAGTTCCTTATTTGCCACAATCACATCCATCTCTGCGAGGTTCGAACCATCACTCGCGTTGACGGTGTAAAATTTCTTATAGTCTAAGTGTGTATTCTCATAGAGGGGCATTTCTGTACGATATCTCTGATTGGTACGTTGGCGTTGGTGTCCAAATGAGTTTCCAATACGAAAGCTGGGTCGTCTTTGATTGCGTTGTGGTATATATGGTTGAAGCACTAAATTTGTCTCGTCAGATTTTACGTTGGGTCCAGCGTCACTCACAGCAGTAAGTTGCGATGATACAGGTCGCAAAGATGACGAAGGGGGATGGTCACGTGAAGTTTCTGTTGTGATTCCCACGGTCCCAGCTCCATCCGCAGCAGCCGGCTGCGAGGGGGTGTGCCCTGATTTCAGAGTGATGCGGTGGTCAGGAAAAATTTTCCTTGGAGATCTCTCCGCAGGAACCAAGAAGAGCGCCGGGTCATTTACAAGAGATCGAGACGGATTTTCAGTAGAAGAGGCAAGCACAGGTTTTAGGATTCCCTTATCGGTAAGGATTTCTCCCCACCTATCCAGGCCGGCTCAAGCCGGACGAGAACCCCCCGGGCGGTCAGTAGCCTTTTGGTGCATCTCTGCACTTGACGCGGGCGCACACTGACCAATAGGGAGTAAATACTCCCTCCCACCGTCAGCCCTAGCCCGTGGCAGTCCCCGTGTATGCCCGGGATAACGAGGGACTTTATAACCCGTAACTGCCGGGGCCCGGTTTATATTTACATGGGAAACCTCACCCATGGTCCCCCTTTTGTCAGGCTGCTCCAGTTGAGCCAGCCTACCATGGTTGAACCTACCAGAACCGGGGCCCCGGCAGTATAGCCTCGAACTTTCGCGGCAACACGCAAGCCCTCCCACCACGACAAGGTGAGGACATGGGGAGGGTAAGGCATTTAAAAAACCAATGCATAAAATAAAATGGATCAGGCTTGATTGGAATGAAACATCTTTGCTGGCCCTGGTGGGTGCACCGGCACGGTAACGGTAGGTCTTCTTGGAAAGGTCCAAACCTTAGCAGCATATGTAATCCCAAGTATAAAAATAAGTTATTCACAATTCACGTTGCTTGACACTAAAGCCCTGTTTACACTGGTATACATTTTGTTGCAGGATCACGTGTATACGCCTCATGTGGCACCTCACAAGAGCCATGAGTGCTTAAACTAGAGTGACTTGACATTGAGAGCGCGCTGCTCAAATTCCATGCAGTGTGTCGCCCATGGTAGACGAAATGTGTGGCTAACCGCTATCAGAGGTGGGTTGCAGTTGACGAGCTTGTCTGAATATTGTTGTAGCATCGTAGGCAATGTAATCTCTTCTTTATTTACAAAAGTGAAATGTTAAAAAAATATATTCTTTCATTTTCATTAAATATAATTGAAAGCAACCTCCTTCTTATTACGATCCTTATCTTCGCTGCTTTTAGTCTGCCAAAGGTTTTCATGGACTCTGTACATTTCAATTAAATGCAATGCAGCTTCTCGCCGCAGTGTTGAGTCAGCCACAATGGATGAGCAAAGAGCGACACCTCATCTGATGACTGCTAATGCACACTGACCGGACATACACAGAGTTGCGAGGCTCTCGTGTGTCGCGCCTCACGAATTCGATCAGAGCGAATAGGGAACTTCGTACACACACACAAATATAAGCCTCAGTGGTGAGTCTCGTATACACGTGTCGCGCCTCACGGCCAAAATATCCCCTAGTGTAAACGGCCCTTAACTCCGTTTTCGTGACGCCTGTATAGCATACACTTTTTCTATTTTAGAGTAGAAACACCTTCTTGTGCCGAAAAAGTGTGGTTCGCCCTAGCACACGGTAGCTCACGTTGGTCCTCGGCTCTAACCTCCCTCAGAGATCGGGATATCTTTAAATCATGACAATAGTTGTGACATTTATACCATCGCCGCGGGATGTACTGTCGAACATTGCTCATCCTGTATCCACCTTAGGTGGGAGGGAGCGCCGGTCGAAATTTACGATGTCAATTGGGGTGGGTGCCAGAGAGCGGTTAATTACTCTTTTTGTTCAGAACGCTTTCACCCCATTCTGCCACAGCTATTCCAAGAGGTACTGGTATCAGTAGTGAGGGTGATCAATGAACCAGATGGTACTTTTGCTCTCATTCAGACTTCTGTGCGGAGTCACTTCCACACCCATTCCAGCCAAGTGACGGATGCTCAGGATAGCACGACTCTGTCCGTAGTCGCACACTTCCACCATTGAGCAGCCACTGCGGATCTCCATGATCTCCCCGCCCACATCACAATCGACGTCAATGACGCCGTTAAGGGCTAGAAAAGAACCGTTCAAGGCTTTCAAGTTGAAGAATCTCGTGTATTCAGTAGGTAGCGTCATTTCACTGAGGTCGGTAGGCGCAGCCTCAGCAAGCTACTGTCGCTCCGAAGCATCCGCTGCGCGGTTCCCTCCCCCGTATCCATTTCGACTTCTCCACTCTTCAAAGTTCACAGTTCACGAAGTTCTTGAGTAGAGTTTTGTGTTGCTGTTCTTGTCTGACTGCAACACCGCCCCTTTGCAGAGCAGGCTGCGATGGTGTCTGACGATCGGTTCATGGGCGAGTGTTTTGGTATCTGCTTACATATTCGAGGGTTAGCTAGGTCGCCAACATCGATAGTACAAAATTCTTCATTCATCCAGGGATTTGAGTTAATTGCGCCAGCACTCCTTTTAGTTTGCCCCCAAAATGGGGATCCATGCTACCAGGCTCACATGGTCTCAACGGAATTACTCTTTCGTGCTAGCGTCAAGTGCTACGAAATCAAGCAGGCTATGCTAGACTGGCGATGTGGTCAGGGTAACACTTCATCCCGTGGGGTTTATGCAGCCCTCACCTGCCATGAGGTACCTGCAGCTATCTCTTGCCGCAGTAATTTAGATTAGATGTTAGTTTAAGGCTCCCTAAATGCAAAAACACATTTTTTTTGCTGTGCTAGACTAAAATTGGTGGATGAGGACTAGGTTTCCGTCTAAACGCAGAACGAATGATAACTACAGGGAGTGGTCAGAGGAGAATTCAAATAGGATCTGTGTCGGTTGACAATTTGTCCAGGGCCATCCTATCAAGTTTGGCTCCTCAGCGCAGGAAATTCACAATGAATCTATGCCATGGTTGCATATAGTACAGTAAGTAGTAGTAAACATGGGTTTGCTAGCGCTTCAGTTATTCAAATTATATCGCACTGAAGGTCACATAATTTAATCAGTATCAGGCTTTTCCGACTTACCACGTAAGATGGACATCAACACTATTTGAACATCGAAAATTATATGATCATGATTATAATTACAACTCGAGATTGTAATCGTCTCGCCATTGAAATTTTGTACATACTACGGTACATTCGAACACACTGGGCAGCCAAACCCCGTAGGGGGTTTCAGCTGCCCACCCATTATGGCCGGACGCCTTACCCACGCTGAAACCCCCGAGGTAAAAACGTAGCGCGTCCGGCCATATTGCAGTGTCATCTACAACCTTCCAAGACGAAATCACGCCCGGCTACAGAGCGTTACTGAGCGGCTTCCCGTTAAAACATCCTTCACGCAGCCACGAAGATTTGGAGAATTGGGTTAAATAACACAAACATTGCAGGACTCACCAAGAACTGTACGATTAGAAAAGCATTTAAATTTATAAATCTTTTCGAAGTTTTCAGTGTACCAAGGCACTATAATTTGTTCACAAGAGACGAGTCAGAGAGGTAACCAATAAGTCGCCAATGATTAAAACGTCCACGAGTCGGTTCTCCCAACATTTTACATAAGACAAAATCACAGAGTCAGCGCCCTATAAACCAGGGTAATAACGGGAACGAACATGGGAAAAAAGAAGACACTCAACCAATACATGCTGTACCGACAGCGGTACCAAGCAGCGATCGCAATAAGGGGCCGGGCGACGCTCCATTAAATGGCCATGGGTGAGGCGGGTGTGACCAATCCTCAGTCGACATAGGACTTCCACGCGGCGGTTACGGCATGCTGAAGAAGGCCAGGCTCGGACACTGTTTTTAATCTTACGCAACTTGTCTTGGACGTTCTCCCACTCTCGCTGCCAGAGTTGAGTTAATACAGCTTTAATTATAGGGTAATAATCTCGGGCGGGTACTCTGGTATTTGTTGGGTCAGCAGCAGAGGTTGCAGCACTTCGCGCTAACTCGTCTGCCTGATCGTTGCCACGCACATCAACATGACCAGGTACCCAGCATGGAGTTACAAGTTTTGGGGAGCCTGCAGGTCGCAAAAGGTTCAACATTATTCCAAAAATTATTGGATGTGTGGAGTTGTAAGACCTCAGTGACTGGAGAGCAGCTCTGGAATCAGAGAACACTACGTAAGAACCCGGAGTAGGCCGCTCCTCAATCATGCGGAGTGCGGCACGGATGGCGATCAGTTCCGCAGAAAAAATTGACGTTTCAGGCAGCAGTTTTTCCTTTATCACTCTGTCATCCGAAACTGCAGCACAGCCCACTGCGTTCTCCGTCTTAGAACCATCAGTGTAGACATGAAAAGCTCCTTCATGCATTTAGTACAGCTTTTCCTCTGACAGGGACAAGCAAACCCTCTTCTACAAGGACAGGGTGGTCCAGCAGGGCTATTATAAGTTATAGGAAAGTGAAAAATCAATGAGAAGCTACGGCTTTATTTGCTCATTGTAAGAGCTGGGTTTCCAATCTAAGCTCACATGGCCGATCGTTAGTTGCTCCATGTGATGTGATCTAATTCGCAGCCAATGTATCCAAAGAAAGTCATTTAAACAACGTCGGGAGCCTATATTTAGCCATCAAAACATTAAACTAATGAAGTTGCACAAGAACCAATATGCGGATATGACTGTAGAACAGACCTTGTGTCAGCGCAACAATAGCCTGAGCTGAACGAAAATTGATACATCACAAACTTGCATGCACTGCCAGTGTGTAAGTTATTTTAATGCTTACAAATTTTTTGATCATTGTGAGAAGTCACCCACGGAAGTAGGAAGCTGGAAATGGACTACATAAGAAATGTTGTAAATACTCATGTTCGTCCATGAATCCAAGCGAACAAGCTTCTTAGAGCTTGATTGCATCAACAGAGTAAGCCACAGATAAAATTTAAAATTAAACCAATAAGTAGATTTACAATATCAAGGCAAGGGATTGTCAACTGAAAATAAAGGTTTTCAATGGGCATGGAGTCGGAGTGATCTCTGCCAAAATAAAGTACAAAAGAATAGAAAATTGAACACAAGAGCAAATGCTGACGTTGTCTACACAACGCACCATCGGAAGAACATGTTTCGAACGAGCAAAGTATTTCACGCTGTGCGTCGTTCTGAAGCTAACAAACTAAGCACAAACAATTAAGTCAAGGTTGCTCCCTAAGATAGAATTCATCTGAAATTTGACCTAGCATACCTAGAGAGTGTAACGTCCAAATGCTTGCTAATAGACTCGTTTCCTCATTTACGATGTTATGGTGGACGCACAAGCCGTCTGCCATTCAGCGCTACATTATTAAGGGTAGCAAGAATTTGTCATCATTTAATAATTAACAATGAAACATCAATGTAACGGAGGATAATGGACTTCGAGCAACAATGTCACTGGTACTAAAGACGCGTTTCTTGAATGAACGAATTGGGGTGTGAACAAATTCACAAGTAAATAACATGAACCAGCGACATGTGAATAAAATGAAACGAATGGTTGGCTTGTGGACAATTTTACTAGTAAATGGCGCTTCGCATTCCATCGCACAAGACTGCTGAAAGATTTGCACGCCAATTTGAGCTCTAGAATATCGATCGCAAAAATGAATTTAAAATGCTTAGAGGACTAACTTGCATAAACAACGATACTCCACGCGATGACTCCACGGCCACGAGGAGATGAGAAGCATCATGCGAGCCAACAGCAAACGCCACTTTTACAAAACTTGTCATTAACTGCAAGGGGCTTATCATAAGTAGCTCAACAGCTACCTTGGTAAGCCTAGCCTCAATTCACCGAACTTTTGCATGTCGTAATAAACTGAATACAGGATATCGAAGCCAAATAGTTACTATAATTCTTGAATAAAAAGTGGATTGATAGTTGTATCACGTGATACAACTCGTATCACGTGATACAACTAGTTGTGTCGTCTGGTCCAGCCTGTGCAGCAGCCTCCGCCTTCGTTGTAGGTAATAAATTAGGTAGATCAGAGCGCGCGCACACAGCTATCCACTCAAAATATGTCGCGGCGCGCGTCTATTTTATCACTAGCTTCTGAATGATACACCTATTCCAATATAAAATACTACGTAAATGGACTCTCTACCTACAAAATGCCTCTACCATCTAACGAAATGTAGTGACCGCGACGCTGCAGTCCAAGAAAATCGGCGAACCTTTCACTCGAGTAGAGCTCGTCTCGCAAACGCCAAGGAAATAACCGCTTAACTAAGACGTACGAAGAGACCCGTTCACAACAAAACACTCAATGAAGAAGCACATAAAAAAAGAAAATAAATTGACAGCGCCAACCAATTCTAAGCAACTTGATGATGAAAATAAACAAATTAGCAGCCCATGTTGAATAACAAGCACATCCCTCGAATTCTGCACTTCAATGGAACGGAAAGAATAAGTAAGCCTCCTGAAAGACAGCGCACTACAGATAACGAAAGAGTAAGAGGGTGCGAGATCTGGAGGAAGAGAAGCCCAGTACCTCCCAGAACTGAATTACTAACAACCTGAGTGTCTCGCCGAGGATGAACTAAACACCTGAAAGGTACCAAACTAGAGAACCAAGTCAATGACGCAAAGAAACACAAGTCGGAGACTGACAGACGCAATCAAACTCACACCTCCTTCATCCTCCCTGAGCCTGCAACACGTTAGCTCAATGGCAAAATAGTTCACCTCGCCTAAACGTCGGCTCTGCTCCCTCGCCAATAACAGCTCAATGTTACACTAAGATAACAATGGAACACAGACGTTGTCCTTCAGCGACAGATCAACTTTGCAAAAAGCAACCCAATACTCAAGACAGCATGGAGCACAACTCGTTGATCTACAATACTTTAGGACCATTCGTGCCGATCGTCCGCTAAAACGATTGCTCAATCAACCAATACATGAATCGCATGTCATTGGGATTTTAATAATGTCCAATTACACAGCATAGATATCAAGGTTCTTGCGCATTCCAAGCTTACATGATACTACCAACGGTATTAGGGAGAGCAAGTTACTAGGTGTCATTCACAGGGTCGGATAAGTTACTGGAAAATTTACGTGAATTATAATTAGGTAGAAAATTCTCGGCACGAATGGGTTGAGCTACGCCATGAACATCGGCGAGCAGGACACAGAGAAATGAAGGCAAGCGACAAGTTCCCTCACATTTCCTTGTCCTCGTCCGACTCGGATTCGTCGAGCACATCGAAGATGGAGGTTTTGGAGCGGCACTTGGCAGGCGACGACGATCTTCTGGCTCTGCGGGTGTCATCGAAGAGCAAGTTGACGAGTTGAGTGCGGCGCTTCTTGTCGAGCGACATGGCGTCCATGAGCTGGTGGGCGAGCTGCAGGGGCTCCGGCTGGGGCAGGTAGCTGTCCTTGCAGACCACGGGAGCTGCCGCGGCCGAGCTGCAGTCGTCGTCGTCTGAACTCACGCCTGACGACGGGTCGCTCTCAGGGAGCCCCGACACCAGCTTCTCGAAGTGAGACTCCAGCAACATTCTAGCCAACACAGTAAATGAAATTATAAACACTACTCAAGAACAGTCACGTGAAATATACGCGCGTTCAACTGGTGAAATACACGCAGGAAACTCGCGCTACTCAATTGGTTTTTGCATGACTTCTCTTTGACCACTACACATACCTATCATCATGCCATCAAATGCCATTGCAACACAAAGCTGGCAGAATCAGAACACAATTCAGCTGAATAAGGCTGATATTATCTTGTTTGCAGTAGCGGAACCAATGTGAAAGCACAAACTCGGTATCTTTAGATTGTAATTCACACATGTGGTTAAGCGCAGAACGATTTACAGTTATAAAAATAAACATAAGTGATCACTCAAAAAATCATTTTCAAGTGCACAGATAAAAGGATTTAGAAGCCAACTCGGCAGCTCTAGACTTCAAAGAATGAACGCACACAAACGGCACGTAAGCACTCCAGTGTAACTGGAGCACTTGGCACCTAAATCCGCAATCTAACTGCACTTGAAAATGATTCTTTGAGTAATCACTTGTGGTTATTTTTATAACTATAAATCGTTTTACCCTTGACTAGATATGTGAAATACGAAGAAAAGAGACCGAGTTTGTGCTTTCACATTGGTTCAGCCGTCAATTGGCATTCCAGTTACACTGTAACGAGATAAGATGAAGAGAGCCCATACCTGGTGAATGGCTTCATGTGGACGATAACTTCGGGCAGAGGGAAGCCGTTGAAGTTGCCAGCAGCAGCGAGGGTGTAGGCACCCATCTCATTCCACACGAGCCAGTCGCCCACAGCCAGCGAGCTCGGCAGAGGCATGCTCTCGATCACCTGACCAAGCACAAGGGAAAATAGTTTACATCGCTGGGGTGTGTGCATGGCGAAGTATTGCTTCTCACTGTAAACTTGATCTCTCCAAAAACACTTCCAAAAAATGATCAATAAGCAAGTTCCTAATTGCAGACATGCAGTCTTGTTGACCTTTGCTAATAGAGTAAAATCAGGACGAATATTATTATGAAAGCAATCACACAAGTTGGTCGCGTGAGGATGGTGGCTGTCTGACACTAAAAAAAACACGCGAGTCACTCTAATTTCCAATAGCGCCTTATTTACAACTGTTTTTTTTTTCTCTCCCTGAATGCAAGAAGAAGAGAGTGAAGAGCAAGTTCACCTAGCTGGGAGATATCACCAAATGCCCTCTCCAAATCGTCTTTTCCATTTTCATCGTCACCAGAGAAAGCACTCAGTACGGCAAATATACTGAGCCGTTGGGGTGACTCGAATTGTGGTCAACCTCATCTGAAGTTTAACGCCATGATTTCAGGTCAAAAAAAAAAAAAATGCATACTTCAACATACAGAAATAACCACGGATGAAAGTGCTCTCAGTTTTGTTAAACAGGACTTAATTAAACTCTCTCGATTGCCACGTGCAAGGAGATTCAATGAAAAGAGTTCAAAGCGCCTGTCAATTTCAAGTCCAGTACTGAGCTCATGGATCAGCACACAATTGCTCGAGTAGTCCGACTGTAGCAAGGGAACTAAGGTTCTTATTTCGGAGTAAAAGCTGCCGTAATTGGCGTAATAAAAATAGAAAATAACAGGAGATACAATGCCAAGTTTATTCAACAAATTACTACAAGCTACAAGCAAACAAGTGCATTGAACAGACTTCGATGAGTTTTTGTAAATGCACTTCACTTAATCCTTGAAACGCAGATTGGAAAGAGTTGAGGCTGCACATTTTGAATTTGAATCGACTCACAGTGCACCTGAGAACCTTGAGATAAAACTCAGGATATTCAACAACTTATTTACGTGTAGCTTAACTTTAGTCAATCCCATTAGGATTGAACTTAAAACTACCGAAATAATTTTTTTAGTTTACATTTCTTCATCTCATGAACCATTAAAATAACTTCATAGAATGTGATTAGAGTATGCAAGCTCGTTCAATTACGTTTCTTATTGACGCCAGGACCATCCTCCAAATAACCAGGCAAAGAAATACCTGTATTGGAATTCTTCAATTTAAAACAGCGCGACATCGAAAATATACCGGCATTTCAAGATTTATGCGAAACTATGTGATAATAACCAAGATTTTTGAGGGTTACACCCGTGAGAACACTAGTGACTGAGCAAATTGCAAAAGCGTGTGTCAAGACCAAAAATAAAAGAAGAACGAAGATGGCCAAGCAGAGCTGCTCGGATCGACCAACGATAATAGCTGCCCAGTCCTGTTGCTTGCCTTAAGTCAACACAGCAATGGAAGGGTTCGACTTATGCCTAGCATTTAACTAGCTAGCTGCACTGCCCGAGAATTAGCATATTGTTAAGACACCGGCACATAAAAAATATGAGACAAAACCAATATAGGTAAGCAAGTAAGTAAGGTACGTTAGGTTGCTGGTGCTTTGCTGACCAGGCGCGTATGACGTCGAAGGTCAGAAGGTCTAACTGACGCTCCATTTTGAAAAAGTTCTAGAAAAGCACTCTTGAGACTGTTCCAAAACACCTCCAATGTTTAACCCATTATGGCACTCTGTTCTGTGACAATCTAAAGTTACAACACGCTGGTAACCGACGCCACCCCCAGCAAGACAGCCAGCAACGAAGCCTGCACCTAAAGCCTGTAACTCACGCGATCGAAGCCGTCGCACGTGGGCCCCCACACCGAGGAGTGGCAATCTTCGCCTGTCTGCACCTGCAACACAACATGCAGCGTTATCATGTGTCATTATTATGTTTCATGCGTCATTATTATGTTTCATGTGTCATTATAATGTATCGTGTGTCATTTTGCATCGCATATCATTATTATGCATCGTGTATCATTATTATGCATCGTGTATCATTATTATGCATCGTGTATCATTATTATGCATCGTGTATCATTATTATGCATCGTGTATCATTATTATGCATCGTGTATCATTATTATGTATCGTGTATCATTATTATGCATCGTGTATCATTATTATGCATCGTTTATCATTATTATGCTTCGTGTATCATTATTATGCATCGTGTATCATTATTATGCATCATGTATTATTTCATGTGTCCTGAGGTATCATGCTACAACCTCCCACAGAGCTCGATCTCCACTAACACCCAGCCAAAACACGTTGCATCTTCACAGTTTTGTAAAAATTTAGGTGGTCCAATTTACAGCCAACATCGAAAGTAGGCAACCGGGCGATTTTCGATACATTAGACTAGAATATTACATAGACTGCATTTACAATTGAAACCTTTAAGGAAGCATCAGGTTATGGCTGTAGCTATGTTAGGATAACAAGCACTTCACGCTGCAGCACATCACAATCACATCTTGAAACGAAATGCTGCAGTCAATATGTTTTTAATTCTACACACAGAAATGAGAGAAATTTTAAAGGCTGTCTTGGTTACCAACCTTCTTAAAACACGCGAGGTGCAGCAAGAGCATTACGTACCACTGGAAACAATGTATTTTGCACTCTTTCCATAACATTTTAGCAGTCTTCTAACAGGCTGGAAAACCTTGTGTAATGCCCTACCTTAGTTACCTTCAAATATTGATTCTAGTCCTTTAATTGTTCAGTAATCCTAAGGTGTACCAATGTCAATTTATTCAATAAAAGTTCAGACTTCGTCGTGTATCACAGATACACACCATAGGAGAAGTATAAAGAAGACCGCTACTTCACTTGTCGCAATGGAAAGGCCGGAGTAGAAGTCTTATTTATACTTCTCCGATGGTGCGTATCGGTGATACAACGACGGAGAAGTCGGAACTTTTATTGAATAAATTGACATTGGTACACCTTAGGATTACTGAACAATTAAAGGACTGGAATCAAGATCTGAGGAGTAACTAAGGTAGAGCACTATAGTACTCTCCCCTTAGAGAGAAAGTAATTCGAACGATACTGTCGCATATATTCAGATGGTGAGAGAGTTGCTGTTGGGGCCTAGCGATGAGGCCGTGCAATGATGACAATCGGTCTTACACTTGGAATTTCGTTTAGAACACTATTTCCAGTACTAATGTTGTGTTGACTTGATATGTTAATGTAATTCGTTTCAACTATTTTAGAAATTCCTGCATATTGATTGCTAATTTGAATGAGCACACGCGAAATAGCTTGATGTTGAAGCTCTTGTTACTAGATAAGTAATGTTCTTAATTATGTTCATTAACAAGTAATTAGTGTTCTTTCTTTATATTATATAATGCATAAAATTTTCCCGCCATTCAGAAGAGCTCTTAATTTGGAACCTTTTTTTACTCAGTTCAGTGATAATTTACTAAAATTATTCATTTACTGTTGAGCACTCTTTTTATCATCTCTTTTTTCTCGTCTTTGTTTATCCACCTAATGTAAACCTGAACACACACAGATAAAAATGAGACTTAATTGTCCTTTTCTTGGATTCAGCACCATATTTGGTGCTGGGAGTAATTTTAATTTGCTCAACTGAGGTTGGGATAAGACAAACTATGTCTCGCTACTGTACTTGACTAACGACGCAGTGACCATCACACACATTCAGAACACTTACATCAGAAGCAACAACTGCAGCACAAAACACTCACCTCGTGACGCTCAGGACTGACGACGTAGTAGCCATCACACACACACATACACACACAGAACTGTCACATCAGACGCACAACTGCAGCACAAAACGCTCACCTCGAGAGGCTCAGGACTGACGACGCAGTGGCCATCACACACACGGAGTACAGTTACGTCAGACCCACAACTGCACCACAAAACGCTCACCTCGAGAGGTTCAGGACTGACGACGCAGTGGTCGTAGATGATGCAGTTGAAGGAGCCGTAGAGGCCGTCATCAATGAAGTACATGACGGACTTGACAGGACCGTCAGCCGAGGTGCAGGTGTCAGCGAGCACAGAGGCGGGGTCGAGCAGCACCTCGCGCCTGTTGATGATGGGCGTGACGAGCGTGAACGCCGCCGACACCATGTAGCGGCCCGGCTCTGCTATCACTCGCACACCCATCTCCTAAGGACATGAATGAGCCAAAATTTATAACACCCATTGTATTTTGTGGTGTGGTCACATCATGTTGAACAATTTGAAAGGCCTTTTCTTGCACACAGAAAAACATATTCCTAAATAAGATGCCAACAGACACAATAAAGGAAAGCGTTTGTTCCCGGTACAAAGTTGGGTTTGTTTATCGTGTGACCCCCTGAGAGTTTTGCTTCACCTTTGACTATCCTCTGTACACGAGGGCAATGCCTCAGGATGTATTATTATAGTTTTTATTTAACAACGAAGTGACTATCAAGACGTGCACGTGTAGATACGTGTAGACATGCTGTGTTTGAGTAGACTAGAACAAAACAAGAAGCAGTAACCTAATTTGTGTAAATATCAAAGATTCACATAATTATGCCTTAGCTCATAAATTTCAGTCCATTATGTGCTTTTCTCCAGGCTCTACAAACGGGTAGGACTCATTGAAATGCTTATTTCAGATAGTATCATTCTCGAACACAACAATGCTTGTTCCGACATCACCTCACTATGCGTAGCTTTCAGTGCATACAAGTTACAATCAGAGTAAATTTGCATCAATAAGTGAGAAGATTTGACTACTTCGATTGACGTTACCAAAGCATCACTTCAAACTTATAACTGGTACGTCTGACGAAATAAAAAAATTCTATCACAAAAGACCAACGTTTGACCTCCCTAGAATGAGGAACATTCTATGCTAATCAGTCGAAAGATATTCAAAACTCTGATAGGTTTTTTTCTTCAACACAAGAATTGCCAAAGCAATTTCTAGAAATTGTTCTCATCTAATCAAAGTTACTTTGTGTATTTCGTTAGAAAACTCCCCCGCAGTAAAAACAATGCATCTACTTCCAAGATTCCTACTTGCATGTGATTCACCAAGCAAAGATATTCACTTCCTACTAGATGGAAGAAACGAACAACCTGAAAACTTTTGCATCATCTTGAACAACTTCACAACAATCTTCTCCCCTACAAACATAACAGCTTCTCCGTCAATTCTAAATTACTCTCATAACCCATCAAGACACGTGGCAGACTTTTCCTTCACTGCAGGTGATTTGTTCACATTCTTCTAACTCCCAAGAATAGATTAGATAATAAGTTAGTTCAAGTCTCTCTAACAACAAACGAAAATGTTCACATGAGGAGAAAGCCCTATAGAATCAAAGAACAGGGAATCTATGCACAAGGTGCCTCCCAACACCCTGAACAGACAAGCAGCAAATTTGAAAAAAGTTACAAAATAAGAAAAATAAAAGGTGCTGAGAAGAAAAACAGCAGTAAACCGAGAAAAGAAGATCAGTAACTAAACAAAAAAGCTATCACCAAGGATAGTCTTTAGAGAAGAGGAGCATTCAAAAGAAAGTCATGAAAGAAGAAGAAGAAAATAATAGGTGCTCAGAAAAGAAACAGCAGGGAACCGAAAAAAAATGATTAGTGACTTAACAAAAAAGTTATCACCAAGGATAGCGTTTCGAGAAGGGGAGCAAAAAGAGCAAACAAATTACCTCGGGGAAATGAAGCTCCAGCGCCTGATTGATGCAGTCAGCAGCCTCATCAAGGGAAGACTGTCTGCTGCCCAAGAAACCACCTCCGATGTCGAGCAGGTGGAGGGAGTGGCCTTCTTCAGCAGCCTCAACGAACACCTGCATCAACGAAGAATATCGTTAAACAGAAATGGACTTTGTTGGTTTGGTTGAACAATGAAATAAGCATGGTTTGATTTCAATGCTGCGTCTGGTAACACACAGATTTCAGAGCAAAGTTTTGTTGTCCTTGTCCAATGTTCACATCTGCCCACTGGAATTGAGCGACTTCACAGTCTCGTTACTTGTATCATGTATACTCGGCGATATTTCAACAGAATCGTTCTGCACACCGCAAAAGTGGAATAATTGTGTGAAAAAGCAGTAGTGAAACAGAAGAGCCTCCTGAAATATAATAAGGCTCTTCAGTATCACTACACGCTAATTTATTTTAGGATAGTCAATACTGAAAGCTCTTCAAGATAAAATATCAGATGATTCAAATTAAAGCCTCCCCAACGAAAGTGTTCACAAAAGAGAAAAGATGGCAGCATTTAGGATGGAATTAATTTAAAGAGGAATCTATGCACAATGTACGTTTCCACACGCTGCACATATAACCAGCATATCAAAAGAAATTAATGAAACAAAATAAAAGTTGAAAAAGAAAGGAACAGGTGGTTAAAATAGGGCATCAGCAAACCAAAAAATAGATCCACAACAACACAAAAAACTCGTTCTATTTAAACAAGAGAAAGATCTGCCTCAACTTCAGCTAGGGGCCTCGCATCTTCCTCCTGGGAGTGCTAATTCCTATACACACTATAGTTTTATATTCTTAAAGATCAAGAACTAAAAATGTTCTCAATCGATCCTAAAAACAAAAGCAGCTTGAGTCGTAACTGAGCAGTTATCACTACTATATGGAACACCCACAGATTACCTCATGAGAAGTCGAGTTTTCCAGAACTAGAGCTAACATAAAACACAGGAAACTTTGCACTAGTAAAACTCACTTGTTGTTTAATACAGATATGCTCTCCTACAATATAGAGCAGAAAATGTTAACCCATCACACAATGCCAGCAACACTGCTCCTAGAATGACATGAGAAAAATTAATTTTAAATTTTGAGAAGCAGTGACGCGCTCTGATTGCAGTAGTCTTCACATTTTTGCACTGGTAAAGCCTCAAAAATAACGCTAAATATCAAAACCATAAATAGTGGACGTCCGTTTTGGTCTTATCTGACCATTAGCAAAATGAAATTTCTGTTATCTAGGAGAGTTTTGGATTTGAACCTAGAAGTTAGCAATATGATGTCCCCCTCATAGGACTTCTTATGCCACTAAGTAATAGCAGTAGAAATTCCAATGTTACAAGCGCTCTGAAAACTGAGCATGCCACGCGAATTCACAGAAGCAAGCTCATCACATTTCAAATAATTACCCAGAGCATAGTTATTCAAATAAAGCAAAGTGCTCCGTACAAGCCAACAGTTTCAAAGAAATAAAAATGCGATCGACCATTCTTATGCTAACAGACCTGCTTGGAGGCAGCGATGGCTCTGCCGAAGACTTGAGGCTCGGAGCAGCCCGAGCCGACATGGAAGGACACGCCGACCACCTTGAGCTTGAGCTGCGCGGCGCGCTGGAGCAGGCCCCTCGCCTCGAAGGGCTGGGCGCCAAACTTGATGCCCAGCGCACACTGGGCGCTGAGCGCGTCGCACCTGATGCGCAGCACCAGCTCCGCTTCAGGGTAAATCTTCGAGATCTGCGGCAAACCATCAGATTAGATGTTAGTTTAAGTCTCCCTAACCGCTAAAAAAAAACACTTTCCGAAGAGAAGAAGAAGAAGAAAGGCACAATTAAGTATAGAGGTACGGGAATGCAGAATCTATGCATAAGGGGCATAGAAACAGTAAGTTGAGAAAGCTCACGTAACAAGATGAAAGTTCAAGAAGAAAGTAATAGGTGCTGAAAAACAGGACAGCAGTGAACCAAAAAAAAAAGTGGTCCTTGAACATAATCAAAACATATTTTTTCAACAAGAAGAAGGCCTACCAAACTCTCAGCTCGGAACAAACGAAGCATCATTCACTCAAACAAGTGATGCATGCTGCCCCATGAACATCTGATATTTTGGGACCTCAACTGAACAGCTTTGGAGATGGTGCTGAAGTAACCATATGGTACACCATGAGCAATAACAGATTAGAGCCCAGAGCCCCATTTCGTTTGAAAATCCCTAACCACAACAAAGGTGTTCCCAAGAGATGAAGGAAGAAGGCAAAATTTAGTTTAGGAACAAATGCGAACAGCTTGTGCTGCCAGTAACCGTTAACAGGTAAAGGGAACAAAGAATCAAGGCACAGGGTGTGTTCACATACTCAGTGCCTAGCAACGGCAAGATTGAAAGAAGTTTATGAAACAGGATAAATTTAATAACAGAAAGTAACAGGTGCTTAAGAGAACAGCAATCGACCACACATGTCCGTAACAAAACAAAAAAATTTACTCTATTCAACAAAATACCTATTTAACCTTCAGCTCGAGACCTCACATCTTCGCCTGGGAACACAATTCCCATAGATACAATATTTGTATCCTCCTGAGGAGGCCTACGCAACAACAAGGTAGGGAAAATGCAAGTAAAACATTAATTAAGGCAAATTATGCGCGAGGTTGCTAGCTCAATATCGTGGTTATATTATCCCATTAGAGGACATGAGAAACAAATGCATAATCAACATAGTGCTCTGTGGCTCAAAATATCCATTCTCCAGATATCTCAATTACAAATCTTCCATAAAGCCTTAGGTACATCAATCATCCTAGAATGTCGAGTCAGCAATGTGCATCGTGAAATGAAACACAGGTGGCAGTGATCAGGCACTTAGTTAATATAAAAAAGAGTGAATTCAATTAATCGTAAAAAAGTTAATCATTTGACCCTTAACTGCCCCAAGTGCCATGTAAAGCACACTTCTAAAAATGCTCTTACATTCCATTTTATTTGAAGTTTTTGCCCTTTTGAGAAACAGAAAAGCAAGGTAGACAGTTCCATCCAATTTTGATACCAGAGTTCAGTAAATTAAAAACCCGCCTGTTTGCCCCGCCCCTAACACAAACAAAGAACAAATGTCACCTTGTCGAGTTCGTCGAGGCTGTCGAAGGTCATGAGCGACACGCCCTGGGAGCGCGCGTACTTGAGGTGGCTGGTGATCTTGCAGGGATGAGCGTAGATGATGCGCGACGCACTCACGCCTAACGCAATCACCTTCTTGATCTCCACACGCGAGGCACAGTCAAAGCCAGCGCCTGCGGGAGTGTCGTGGTTAGTTTCACATGATGTGGAGACTGGCTAATTTTGTACGTTTCCAATTGGTTGATTCTTAGGGAATCTCATGCGTATGATTTAGGGAATCTCAAGCATATCTCACTAATTTTGTAGTCATCCCATGAAAGAGGCAGTGAACACTCATAGGTATGAAGAATGGAAAATTTTGATTTGCTTCTTTAATAATGAGAAACAAACCTAAACATTAGGTTAGATTGAAAGTAGAATGTAGAAACTACACAAAATATTTAACAGTAACCAGCCATTCTTGTAACATTCCTAAGGCTAAAATTAAGAACCAAACAAACTAATGAGCATATACTATCACTCAAACCACAGCAATATTTTTGATTATGCAAACAAATCGAAATCTTGAAAAAATTTCAGTATGTTATGGGAATTAAATTTGATTATACAACCCAGTGAATGTGGTCCAACAAAATAAAAATGAAGGTCACCAAAAAAATCTGAAACAGTACTTAAACATTGATGATGTCTACTAAATAGAGGTGATCTACAAAATATGGTTGAAGAAAATTTGAAATCACATGAGAATGTCAGAACTAAGATGAGTCCCCATCAGCTCGCCAGAAAAATGATGAAAAACTTCCTTGTGAAACCAATACGTATGATACCCTCTTTCAGGTGAAAGAAAAATGAACAACAACCTGAATTTATAAGACCAAAGAGCTCCCAAGAATTGAAGGAAGTTGAATGCAGAAGTCTCGGTTTCAATACTTCCAGGGATCATTAGAGAATTTTGTGCAACTGGATTCAATGCTTCACCTTCATTTCTGCTCAGCTACGTTGTAAGATTGAGCAGCGGAACAGAGAGACAAACAGGGACGGAAAAAAAGAAGCAAGATATATAATACATGCACCAGAGAAGCAAAAACCGAGCAAAAAAGATGCAACAACCAGTGAAAAAGATGCACCAGAGAATGTCTTGTAAGAAGCCCTAATCACAAAAAAACAATTAGGTGGTCCAAAAAGAAGGATGAAGTCACCATTCAGCATAGAGTTAAGGAAATGGGGAATCTGTGTACAAAATACATTCACATGCTAGATCCCTATCACATAGAAACAGGTTAGAAAGGAAGTTCATGAAAACAAGATTGAAGTTAAAGAAGAAAGTAACAAGTGCTAATAAACAGGATAGCACTGAACCAAAAACAGATGATTCGTAATAACACAACGACCTATTCTGTTTCAACAATAAGAAGGCTTAACTAACCTTCAGCTTTGGACCTCACATTTTCACCCCGGGGGTTGCTTATTCCTATACATACAATAGTTACATTACCCCATGAGAAGAAAAAGTATTAGAGAAATAACACATAAAAACACAGATGTACTAGAGATAGAATTGAGATGCAAGAGAAACAAACCAGAGAAGCAAGCACAATGAAACAGAGAAGCGAGAGACACAAAACAGACAACGAGCTGTACAAAACAGACAACGAGCTGTACAAAACAGACAATGAGCTGTACAAAACAGACAACGAGCTGTACAAAACAGACAACGAGCTGTACAAAACAGACAACGAGCTGTACAAAACAGACAATGAGCTGTACAAAACAGACAATGAGCTGTACAAAACAGACAATGAGCTGTACATAACAGACAATGAGCTGTACAAAACAGACAAGAAGCTGTACAAAACAAACAAGAAGCTGTACAAAACAGACAAGAAGCGGCACAAAACAGACAAGAAGCTGCACAGAACAGACATGAAGCTGTACAAAACCGACAAGAAGCTGTACAGAACCGACAAGAAGCTGTACAGAACAGACAAGAAGCTGTACAAAACAGACAAGAAGCTGTACAAAACAGACAAGAAGCTGCACAGAACAGACAAGAAGCTGTACAGAACAGACAAGAAGCTGTACAAAACAGACAAGAAGCTGTACAAAACAGACAAGAAGCTGTACAGAACAAACAAGAAGCTGTACAAAACAGACAAGAAGCTGTACAAAACAGACAAGAAGCTGTACAAAACAGACAAGAAGCTGTACAAAACAGACAAGAAGCTGCACAGAACAGACAAAAAGCTGCACACAAGAGAGACCAGAGGAACACAACTGCAGAGGGACCAACCCAAGAGCGCGAGGGTGCTGAGGACAGCAGGGGTGTCATTGCACTTGACAGCGTAGTGAGGGTGCACGCGCGGCATCTTCCTGTGCCACAACTTCAGCCGCTGCACCATCTCGTCGATGTCAACGTGGTAAAAGCTGCGCTGCTCTCGCCCGGTCATTGATGTGATGCTCTGAACAAGGGACAGCTTTAGTGAGAAGTTGTTTGCCATCTGTTCTCATGACCTATTTTATGCTATGATTTAAATTTTTTGTTGTCAAACATAGATTCTTATTTTTCTATTATAGAGGCAGGAGCTGACACTATAATCATAGAATGAACAAGTGACTGCCTTAGTGAGAAGTTGTTTACACTTTGTTCTCATGACCTATTTTATTTCAACATATGAATGTTGTTTTTGTTGCCCAGCACAAGTTCTTATTTTTCTATTAACGAGGTAAGAGCTAACACAATAATCCTAGAATTATTTTTATATTTATAAACAAGTATAGTTGGTACAAAATAATATAATAGCATCAAGTGTACAAAATCTCCACACTAATGTCAGAAATCAACCCTCAGAGAGTCAATACAGAACAAAGCTTGCTGACCATACCTTGATGGCATCCAAAGTGGTACTGTCTGTCACAGTGGACGAGTTGAAAAGATTTCTTATTTCATTGGAGTTTTCCATGGTGATGACAAAACAAGTCAAGACTCAATCAAGAAGCACAAATTTTTGAATGCAGATTTCCGAAGGGCACTAAAAACGCTGATGTTGAAGTAGAATGTAGAGGCAGAATAGAACACAGATTCCTGAAAAATGAACAAAGATAAAATTAAATGAAGATATTTTTCAACTAATTCACAACAAATCAAATAAAATACAAGTGCTGTCTAATGGCAACTCCTGTTATGGCTCAATGTAAAAATTAGATGAGAAATATTGAACAATGTTGAGAAAACAATGTTTTCAAATTAGATTAGATCAGGTTTCCAACTGAACAGGGTTAGTCTAAGACACAGCACACAAGTAGCTGCATCTGAGAGACAATGCAACCAACTTAGTCTAAATTCGGGTGAGGCTATCAATAGAAAATACATCTTCCGTAGACACTAAATATGTTCTATTGAAAACAAAGTAGGATTAAGATATTATCCCATACAAGATATTGTATAAGAGACAAAGCAAAGAAACAGATTAGACAAAATTACCATTACAACACATAACTGCAATGATAGAAGTACAACTAATCTCTGTTAGAAAAAGTGTCAAAGGAAGGTTGAATAATAATAGTAAAGATGGATGGAAAGATAAGTGTGAGCAGCCATGCATGTCAACAACATGCTAGATTCAAATCTCAAAATTCAGCATAAGTATGACTGATGGCCAAAATTACATTGCTCTGACTTATAAACTTAAAAGTCAAAACAGTTCAAAAATGTCACTGTGTGCTTACTACACATTTCCAACTTCAGAAACTGAATTGCAATAGAACATTTTTAACTTAAGATAAGGCTGATATCCATACAAAAGCTTCATTAACACATAATGCATTTTCAAGTAAATATCAGTTATCTAAATGAAAATCATACCAGACAGCCTAGCAAGGTGAAGCCTGACTGCAACATTTAACATGTTAACTGCCACGTGAGCCCCCGATGGTACACGGAGGGGAGCTTCATAATGCTACTGACCGATTGGTAATCATAAACTCAATTTTCATGAATACTTAATCAAAGCTAAATGAAGGCCCAATCCTGTTGATACTTGCTATTTTTTATTTTCTTTGCTACAACTGACTTTAAATTTAAATTGAATCCTAAACTTTAGTTTATCCCATGGCAGTTAATGTGATAAACTTAAGCTGCATTCCTTCACATAACTCAGTTCATCC
This sequence comes from Platorchestia sp. MABIK, assembly GCA_014220935.1. Classification (NCBI taxonomy): domain Eukaryota; kingdom Metazoa; phylum Arthropoda; class Malacostraca; order Amphipoda; family Talitridae; genus Platorchestia; species Platorchestia sp. MABIK. Next base: position 49,585 of record JACJUY010003221.1, on the reverse strand, counting down.
CAGCTTCAACAGAAAGAATAGCACTTTTTATGAGATGTACACACTGCCTTTTATTAACTTTCTGAAACCCATTTCAATTTTTATCTTCTTCAGAGTTGCTACTATAATTAATTATTACAATCATAACAAATTCACACAGCTTATTAGTATGTTTCTTACAAGCTCTGAACTTTATCAAACTGCTTTAGAGTTCAACAATTTTAAATACGTGTACCATTCATTGAGATTCAGGAAGCAATTCCTCAAACTAGGTCTGTTTTGGTATGCTTCTGCATCCCAGTGAAAACTGTTAAATGAGAGGTGACCTTCATGATAGCATTTGAAACTTGGGCTCACAAAAATTGATGTACCAGTTTGACATAATGTGTGAGAAGTCATAACCATTCTGATTTTGCAAGGTTTTATTTTACATGCCCTTCAAATTGTCATAAAATATTCATGAATAGATCTCAAAGCTGCTCCTCAACAAATGCTTCCACATTTACATACCAAAAAAGTTTGCCTACCTCCATGACATTACAGATAAACTGCACAAAGCATTACAGAGGGCTGAACTAACCTGAGTGCCTGTTTTTCAGGAGGCTTACAAGATGAGGAGCAAACAATAGGACAAACAAATAAGCCAGCAATTAGAGGGACCACGGAGGCAGAGCGTTGAGAGTGAACCGCCAGTTACAGATGTAGAGGCCGCACGAGCTTTCGTCAATATGGTCAGCACACAAATACAACTGAGGGTAGAAGGGCAAAAATGTAATGTTAAGATCCCATGGTTCAGAGCAAGACAAGAACATTGTCAAAGAATAAATTCAATCTTCTCTACTTTTGACTAAAGCTAAAATCTAATTTTCTTATTTACACAATAACACAAAACTACACAAGGAAGGCATCATCTTACCAAATTCATCACAGCAACATTACAATTGACATACAAATTGTAATTCACTCTTCATTTCTTCACAGTCCCAAATTTTGCACTGGAATAGAAAATAAAGCTACAAACTATCTACAAATTATCCTATGTTGTATTTCAATACTCTATTTTTTACTAATATTGAGAAAAAGCAGTTATATCTAATTCCCAGAAAAAAGGGCATCTAAAGAAAAAAAATGGAAAAATAAAGCTTCTACACAGAACTCACCTTGCAGCAATAACTTGGAATCCAACTAGCCATACAGCGATTACTCAATCCTGAAGACATTCAATATTTGGTCACTGCAAAAAGGGGCTAAGGAATAACAGAGTCGGGGAGCCAGAGTTATCGAACGGCTTCTGTTGTGTGTAAATATTTCCCTGCTTGCCACCGAGCAGGGAAAGGCGCTCATGCGGCAGGAGCTCTTCTCAGTCTTGTTATAAGAGAAACAATTTCATGTGTCCAAGGGACAACTCAGAGGGAGAGATGAGGAGACCTGCAAACAAAACACACCATTCATATTATGTATATACGTACATGCAACCCATTCATTAATGTTTTATTCCATTGTTTACCATTAAGAGATTTGTTTCCCAGTACATGTGATCATTTGAATGCATGTAATTCATTTGGTCATGTCATTCTTTTCATGAGATTCAGGGATTAGTTTTCACAAACTTATAGCATGTGAAGATGCTTTGACAGACAACTTGCAGTCAACTGAAAAGTTAAAAACAAGCTGCTGGACATTGTCTCTTTACATAAATTCTGCTCACAGGTAAAAACGACCAGAAATTATAACACTCAACTCTTGACATAAATATGGGAAATGCCTACTCATTTTTATTTTAGAAAATTGACATAAAAAATCACAAACACAAAAATAAACATGTTGGAATGCAAAGTAAAGAGCTTACAGAACTTCTATTAATAATACACAAATGTTATTTCAGATATCTGATACATTAGAGCATACAGCAAATTTTTGTAAGAATGGATTTGCCAAGCTTAGCAAAATTTAATTTTTAATAAATGATTTCCACATTTTAGCATAATAATCCCAGGCTTGAAATATTTCAATAACCACATATTAAATTTTTTTATTACATTGAGATATTCATGAACAACAAAACATTTTTTCAGCTCTACAATATACAATATTGTAAGTACCACCAGATGTCATTTGATTGTTTCATATATTTATCATAACAAAAAGTTTTCTATTTCAAAAACAGCAAAATTTGAAAACCTAACCTTGAAAATATCAATATTTTATGTAAAATTAACAATTTTATCAACATAGCATTGGATAATATCTAAAATTTATCTATAACACATTAAACATTCTGTAATTTTACTGTATTAGCTGCAAAAGTTTATGCAGACATAACACAATACACGAACTCCCACTTTACTAAACGTTATCTATGAATAAATAATTTAAATAGGCCTTGCTCACAACCACTTTATTTGAAGGATGATTCACTCAGAATTTTATCCTTGAAGTGAAATAATATTGTCAAAGCAAAGAAATTGGCTTTAACATTCTCTGGATTGTAAATAAAGCTCCTTCACACCCACCATTTCCTAAACTTCAAACTCTATATGTCAGTGATGTTCCTACCCATACCCATCTATTACAGCCCATGGTTCAGCATCCAATTGTATCATTCTTGAAAAATGAATAGAAGCAAAAGCTGAAAAAGGATCATCAAATTTAGAATTTTGGAAACTTTAAACATCTATGTAATGAAGATCAGAAAAGTATGAAGAGAAATTACTTGAAAAAAACACATTTGAAAGAAACTTTTGAACATGATAACATTGTAGTGAATATAATAATAGTAAATAAATATATATTATATAATAGTGAATATAATAGCATTGTAGCCATTGCTAAAAATTAAAATTTGATTGTATCCTTTGATGACAACAACTTGCTTCATGGAGATAGAGCTAAGAGGACTAACAAATGATGAACTCATTGAAATGAAAAATTATGAAACTAAAATTGCTTACTTCTTACAAAACAGAAATTGAATGTATTTTGTCTCGGTAAAACTTCTTTCAAAAAGCAGTTATTTTTTTGTTCGTATCTTTAAATTTATTGAAGGATATCTTTCAGTGAAGGAATCTAACTTTATTTAAAACATTTTCTACAGAAAATTTTACCTTGCTTCAGAAACCCCTACTTTAGGCCCAGCCCATAGAAATACATTAGTTTGTAAAGGTAAGATATGTCAATTTTTTTTCTGTAAAGAATTTGGCTTGTATTTCATTGACATTTACATTTCAACAGTGAACTTACCTACACTTCACCCCTAATTATGCAAATATTGGTTCTTTTGGACATTGCATAGTTAAAAATTTGAGTATGTTTTTAAATTTTTTATACTAATTAACATTAAATGTGCACACTCAATCAAGTGATTTGGACACATTTAAATATTAACTTGACAATTCAGTCTAATAAAATAAGCATCAGGTGTAGTAGCATATACAACAAATAAATATTTTTGACTTGTGTGTGTATATATATATGATTTAATGGTATGTAATTATTATAGTTCTANAAGTGATTTGGACACATTTAAATATTAACTTGACAATTCAGTCTAATAAAATAAGCATCAGGTGTAGTAGCATATACAACAAATAAATATTTTTGACTTGTGTGTATATATATATGATTTAATGGTATGTAATTATTATAGTTCTACAAATAAAACAGGATAGCATGATCAAATAAAATTTTGACAAAAAGTCTGCCTCAGATTCACAAGTCACTCAATATCCAACAAACAACACATACTTGTGACACAAGCAAGCAAAAATATCAAGCACACTAAAGGGGCTTAGCTTCACAACTGCAATCTTTGTGATATGATAATATGGTATCTCAATTGCAGTGCTCAACCCTGTATTGTTTAAATTAAATGCAAATGGGCCAATGTTGGCTACTAGTCTAAAAACAAATCATGATTTAATAAAAATTATTTCTTTACCACAAGATTAGCAAGACATATATTATAACTTTTTCCATTATCTTCAGTGGAAGCCACACATGGTAATTTACATATAAAAAGTTGAAATTAGAAGGTATATTTTAAGGAGCTAACATTTATGCTCATTATTCAAAATTATATACAACAAGACATAAATATCTCAAAATAAAAATAATAAAATACAACCTATATAATATTCAACTTTAGAATAACTTTTTGAAGGAGTTATGAAATAATTTTGGTAAATGTGTAGCGTTTGGTAATAATCGATTTTCAAATTTTTGGTGCCGAAACATAGTTAATTTGATCAAAATAAACAAGTTTTCTTCTATGCACTTTTCGTCGCAAATGACTATTTTATGAGTTATAGCGGAATGGTACTTATTGCAATTGCATTGTTGCAAGCGCAGGAAAAGCGCGCTTGATCACTCGAGCGCGTCAAAAGGAAGCGTTCATTGCAGTGTTGCCATACAACGCTCTCGATGAATTTGTTTCCGCTTCAAAGACCAGAGTTGGGGTCAGTAATTTACTGCTATAACTCGCTAAATACTCATTTGCGACGGAAAGTGCATAGAAAAACTACTTGTTTATTTTGCTTTTATCAACTATGTTTTGGCACCAAAAATTCGAAATTCGATTATTACCAAACGCTACACATTAACCATTATTTCTTTTGACTTTTCTAATATCATAAATATTGAAGGATTAACACTCATTCTTTTAATACACCAAAACATATAGCATTTTGTGCCAAATTATTTATGATCTATTTTAAACAGGTTTACCATTTCACAATTGTCCCTTAAATTAGCAAAAGCTTTATTTTCACACAAACAATAATAAATGCACAAAAGTATTAGTCATACATCAATTTCTAATAATTTTCAAATTAAACACTGCATTGACTCCATAGCTAATTATAAACAGTAATAATGATGCAATTTGAGAGTAAGTAATTACTTGTAAAAGCCCTTTTATAAAATCTATAGAACATTCACCAAGGTTTTCTATGGCACATTTAGTATGGTATCACTTCCCCATGCTGTGTTAAATTTTAGTTCTATTGAACTCTCTCAAAACTCGAACTCATGGCTCGACGTTTTTCCTCTAAACTTGTAGTTGATAATTGTATTTAGGACTAACAATTACCCTTAAATAAATTAAAGGTGAAAAATCACAGATTTAAGGNCAAAATATACGGGAATTTCTATTACTGAAACAAAAATTGAAAGGTAAATGCAGCCGCCATTATCACCGAGCTCTATCACTTCCGAGAAACAGGTTTACAGCCTCAAAAATTCATTATTTTACTGAGAGCAAAATAAACGATAATTCGAATCGAAACTATGCTACTTAAATAGCATGATGGTGTTAAACCTATATTGCTTACCAAAGAAAAGTTAGTACGACATCACAATGGGTCCACGAGCAACTGACACGCACCACACACACGCACACCCTATGAAAGCTCACGTGAAACACTGCTGATAGCCCGTTACGAACTTACGAGTCTACGACGAAAACTTCTTGGCCCTTTGCAGTTTACCTTTGCCCGGATTCAGGCTAAAGCTTTGAGAATGATTCACAATGATAGCTATGCTCTCAAAATGCATAATTACTTGAAAGAAATAATAAAAAAGAAAAATTTAGTAGATTTCAGAAATTTTATAGAGGTCGAAAACTGAAAAATAGCACAAATGTCATACCTGCTCATATACGACGAATAATGGCTTTACATAAAGTTTTGTTATTAAAATATGTATTGTCTGTTCTTATCAGTACTGCAGAGGTAAAATGCACATTTTTAGATTTATTTTAGATCTTTCAATATGAAATATTAGTTTTGGAATCCTCAGTGGATGTATTAAACGAGGCACATTAAAGAAAAGAGAAGAAAGGCAGTTTATTTTTAATTAAATTGATACATCAATACATATAATTGGATTGTAAAATGTCTTAACATAAAAATACGAAATTTGTAATTTTGCATAGATATCTTTAAGGCTATTTCAATATTTGAACAGACGCTTAAAAGAAAAAACGCTTCTGTTAGTACCCATTTACGTTGATAAATGGGAACAATCAGCTTTCGTTTTTGCGATATCTTACCTAACAATACCTTTGGTGTATTTAAACACTACATGATATATTTGTTTGGTGTCCTCTTCTTCCGTTTCTCTGTGGCGCTCTTAATTAAGTAAGGATGTTTAATGACCCTAACTGTAATACAAGTTTCACCAGTGCACAAGTACAAGAATATTTTCATCGTGAGTACTATTAGGGTAAACATATTTCTTTGTCATCCTCACCTGGAAAATTTATTCGAGGAAAATATTGAATCCCGTCATTTTTGACGAGCCGTGTCCAGTAGTCGGGGAATAATTTTGAAGGTAGAATCGGTAGATGAAATGAAAATAACTAAAATTACTAAAAGATTAACTTTGAAAAAATTTGGAACTATCTCAAGTTATTAACCTGCTGGGTATGAACTAGTATACCAGTTAACAAGCTCGGAGCAAATGTTTTACCTCACCAAGCATTCATATTTCCTACATAAATAATGCTGGCAGAACAAGACAATTACTGTTGCTAATGCTAACCAAAATACTTAACGAACACGAATGTAGCAAGTTCTAGCAACAATGCTGTCCTAATCTACTCCCGAGCGCCAGACGCGAGAAATTGTCTCACGAGACTAACAAAACATAGTGCGACACGAATAAATACATTGAAACAAACGTTCGCTCTGTTAAGTGCGTACCTCAATGCTATTTTTGGTAGACTGATCGGATGAATTTGTTTTCTGATATTATTATTGTCTAAAACAAGTTTATTTTCGAATGGAGTTGATACACAAATCAACCTTGGCTTTTAAAATTTTTTAACAGAAAGATCCTTAGTTGATAAACGTACATGGTTATCCTAACAGCCTATGTCAATGTTTGTACAGAAGATTGAGAGATGAACATGATGATGTATTTCTATGGTCGAGTTACTTTAAGCTAGACAGTGGCTGCAAATACATATTATTATAAATAATATAATGACAGTGACACGCATGTAAAATGTTTTTGACAGCCTTCACTTGTGTTGACGTAAGAGATATGGCAGGCTTCTGCGATATCCGGGAATAATGTTGCAAGTATTATAAGCGGAAGTAAATAATTCTGTATTCAAAATTAAAAGGTCGCTATGCCATGATTCCAAAACCATTTTGTCGTGCATGCATTTTGAAATAATAAGCCTACCAGGTGACTACCTCAAATAATATACTTTAATAACCACACAACAACTTTATCATGTTGTTCACGTAAATAAAGCTGATCGAAAAAAGAAAGGAAAGAGAAAAATTCATTTCCAGCAAAGCTGAATGACCAAATTTATCTTAACTTACAGGTCTTTAATTTGTGCTAAAACCATTAGTAGTAGTTTTAACAACCATGTCAATGGTTAAACAAAATCTCGAGAGAAAAACATGAAAAAGGTTCTTTTGGTTGGTTCAAACTATGGTAGGATGCCCTAGAAGTCGCTGAACTTGTTCGGGCCCACAGGTAGCAATACTCTAGTTTGACCATTGTACTAGACTTAAGAAACATTCTACCTTTGTATCACCTGTGGTAGATAAATTGTTTAAACTAAAATTGTTTAAATGTTTGAAAATTAATCAATTCCGCGCACAAAGGAATAAACGATTAATATTTTTAAAGACACTTTTAGGAGAGGAAAGTTTCTATCTCTTAGGCATTGACAAATTTGCTAAAGGGTTTTACGCTAGTGAAAAAATGTTGTTGAAGTATTGAGAATGGAAATTAAGTAATCTCAACGCTTCACTCATATAAAGTTAATAGTTAACTTTTTATCAATGAAATATTTACACACATTGACGCATGAGCTTGACAATAAGAATATAAGGTGATGTGTAATTGACAAACGTATCATTGGGGTAATCAATTCGTTTAGGATGAAATAAAATTTCCATGAGGAAAATCCAAATATGCTCTTTAAAGGAATAAATTAAATTTACTTGTAATTTAACATTTTTCTACATGACCAATGTTTACAAAACGCAAAATGAGCAAGTTTCTAATTTTCTGGCAGAATTATCGGAAAAATCAAGTTCAAGCCCACAAGGACAACAAAAATATTTTAGGTTTCTTAGTCTCTCGGTTTTCACAATGATAACAAACAAACAGTGGTATCTGAGATAAGAAAAACACTGTGATAAATTGGTTTAACTTTAAAATGATAAATAGTTATAAAATTTCTACACGTGGGTTGCGAATGAACCTAACTGTGATTTCATAATCGACTGCACTATACAGGCTGGTCGAGTGTGAGGCCTTCGTAGTATGGATAGTAAGAAATGTGATGTTGAGATGCAGTAAACTGCAATGCTACCGAAAGAAACATATTTGTAAGTAAAAAATTCATCAAACTCAAGTATAGATATTTTGGCATTACAGTTTAAAATGCTGACCTAAAAGTAGCAGTGAGCAGATTTACGACAAACGACCGATCGTTTAGTTTGAGTAAGGCAATGTAGGACAACGAGATGTTGCATTATGTCATTTTCTATGACAAAAATTCGAAGTTCACGTTACACTTTAAATTCTTTCATAGTTTGAGAGTTTTTATATGATGGGGAAGCTTATTCCACAACAGCGCTCCAGAAACTGAGGGAGCTTTTGGCCCGTGCTTAGATGAACGGTAACAATAATTAACACATCATTTCGATGATTTGTTTTTTGTTCAAAATATTGGGATGAAGACATTTCACAACATCGGCACCACTCTGAGGGAGGCAGAGAGACGGGAACACTTATAGAGGTTTATGAATTAGAAATCGTTCTAGTACGTATTGGGATCCAGCAAAGTTTTCTTAAAGAGAAGTTGTATGATCCCGTTTCTAGGAATTACCTTTGCACAACACTTGAGTTGCGAAGTTCACACATTTTTGCAATTCTTTTTAAAGATATCAAGATGTGCTTCCCCAGACTAGACTGCAAATAGTCTAAAGACGGTATTTCAAAAACTGAATAACTAATAGTCTAGCTTTTCACCTAGTATGTTCTTAATACGGTGATAACACATTAAGGATCCGGTTATTTGTTTCTATGTGGGGTATGAAAGTCATGTTTTTATCAAACCAAACAGCGAAGTTTGGTACTTATTTATTAATTATTATTATTTTTTACTTATATATCCTGCTTAGACGACAGGTTCGATTATATCGTCTCCAACGTCAGCGTAATTTTTTGGGTTTTTCCGATCGCGTTCTTCGATCCAAAAATAAAGTATTGCATTTTACTTGCGCTAAGTTTATGGTTATTTTGGTTTTACCACGATTTCAGGTTCTTTAGAAATCTACCAACGTTAACTTGTGTTTCTTCTTTAATCGACAATTTCAACTTCTAAAATCCTCAATTTAACAATTTTGACTTACGTGGTGGGCTTTCTAGTAAGAGAAAATTCTAGTTAGAGAAAATTCACCGGAACGGATAGCGCCGGAATTTGTAGGCTTGAGTTAAATGATCGCACGTAGAGCAGCGATGATATGACGACTGTTGCGCGCGTCGAGCTCCGATCAGCTGGCTAGCGTGTCGAGACACGTCGGAGGTCATCACGGTTCGCTACTGAGCCGCGCAAGTGAGGCCTGTGTACATTCCTATTTCAAAGCAGGTAACGAGACAATATCATCAATACTAGCCGTAAAATTCACTACCATGGCATTGACACACGGGATTTTAGTTCCGGAGGCAGAATTATTCACATCCACTGATTTTACTTTCAAAGTTGTTCCGTGACATAGCAAATGCCTAAGCTCAAATTTCAATGTAAGTGGACACTATCAGAAGTATGTTTTCCCTTAAACTTCTGTTAAGCCATTGGCATGGCTATTATAATACCTATGCATGTTTACCAACTGAGGATATTTATGTTAAGAAGTTTTTAAAACCTGTGTTATAGATTTCATGTATAAACTATATTGGAAATAATTTTTTTCTTTTTTCACTCCTTGTTGGGCTCGATGGCGCAGCGCTCGCATGATGACATAATGAACGAGGAACTCTATATGGTCCTTAGATGCGGAATATTCTACCAAAATATGTGAAAGGTCAAACTTGTGGAATTTAGTAAGAAAAATAGCACAAAACGAAACCAAATGGATAGAAGGAGTTTCATTGCCAGCCGCACTGCAGCGACGGCGAAAGTTAGTGAAAATTTGACTTTAATCTACCAGGCTCCTTACATACTCGTATACGCTTGCACACAGGGCGTGAGTTTTTTATGTTTAAGGAAAACTCGATTTCTAAAGTCAAATGTAATAATATTGACACTACTCTTTCAGAGAGAAGCAACGGAAGGAAGAGAAAATGTGAAACAATATATTTCTGAAAAGTTCACGCATGAAATGCAAAGCCATCCATTGGTTTTTGAATGAGTACGAAGGCATTGATTCTCAGCCGTGTGTGCACGGATCACTTGAGTCAAAGTTGTTTTGGGCTGAATATTTAGTAAACACCAGCATGGACGTGAGGGACTGCGGGTTGCGACAGGTTTGCAAGCGATGGAGTCAGCCAAATCAGAAAAAAGCTAGCTTCATTGCAGCCCCTGACAATCATACTTTATATTCTCATTAGAGAGTTAGAAAAGGTTGCATTCTTAGTTATTGGCAAAGCAAGGAAGACAATGACAGCGTTTAGAGTTTTTTCTTATCTCTGAAAGTGTACGTGTTCTGAATAAGCGTGTCCTGAATAGTTTCAGGACGTTCTAGGTTTTGAATAATAAGAGAATTAGTTTAATAAGAAATTAGAAACCTACCGGTAAAGAAGTAGAAAAATGCGGCGAAGCTGCGTTGCTTGTTGGAATTGCCGTTCATGGGGCAGATTAGGCGCACGTCGAGCAGGCGATCCCTGTATTTACGTGAGCTTCTCAACAGATTTGGTAGGTTAAGTTTTTCTTCTCGTAGAAACGAAAAGCCCAAATGGCGTGGGCTAAAACTGTGCACCGCGGTTGCTTTTTCGATTTTCTTTCTTTGTTTCTCCCGCAAACAGACCTCGTGCGACAGCGAGGCGGTTAGGTTCAGATGAGCGCGCGGTGGTAGACAGAAGCGAGGGAACAACCGCTAGCGGCATTTATATGACTTCACGGTGTGTGTTCGTCTATACATGACAACGCCGCTTGAAGGTCACTCGTCGCTCGTGCGTAATTAAAGGTTCAATTTTCACACGTGCATTTTCGTGAACCTGAGACTTCTCAGCCGATGATGAGGTCGGTGGCTTATCAGTTTTTGTCGTATCTCGTTAACAACAATTTGTCGTGCGTCGTTAAATTCACCCATTACGGACATGAATTGTTTTATGACTTCAATAAGGAAAAATGTTAAATTTAATTTATTACTTTCTCAAAATACTCAAGCAAAATTTTGCAACAGAGGCATAAAAGTTTATATAATGTTTTTACCACATTCACGTACTAGAGACTGTGGTGGTATTTTCTTTCAGCATTGACCTTTTTCTTCGCAGTTTATTAATGACAATTTTCTCCTTAGACAATTAAGAGAACTTGGTTCAGGTATTCTGGAGGTCATAAAACACTGTACCCTTATGTTGTGCTCACGAGCGTAACTGAGAAATAAATATAATGTGTTGTGAGACTAGGAAGTTACCGGTAAAATATATTGAAAGTACGTTCTTTACGAATAGCTAGTAATACTCACTGATAAAATTCAGATTGTTATTTGTTATTGGGTTTCAGTTTGTGTGATATCAAATGATATTTCACTGCATACGCCCTGTGACTGAAACTTTATTAAAAACACAACCCTTCTTCTTTCATTTAGCGTAATTTTTGAAGACGTACATGGTGCACACATCGGCATGTCCATTTTACGCTGAGCGAATGCAATTTATTCTGAATCTCGTTTAAAACATTCTGTTGCCTTTTACAAAACATTCTTTATCGAGTGATCTTTACCACCACGTCTAATGGACTGTTTAGAATAAGGATGAATTTTTAAAACCTTTGGAACATTTCTAATTTTATAAGCATGACTCTTGTCAGTCATCTGTCTACGAAATTCGAAGCGCAAGATGGATTCAATTTTCTGCTTGGAGAGTCCCTGTTTTTATCAAATGATGTTTTATTACGAACAAGTTGATTTCTTTTGTTCTAACGCGTCACAATTCATGGCACGACACAATGCCGGTTACCTGCGGCCGAGGTATCCATTTCATACTCCTGAACCGAATAAGAAATTTCGGCTAATTTTTTTCAACGGGAAGAAACGCCGGGCTTAAGTTAATAGCAGCGTCTCAGACGTACGACCTTTCACGTGAAAGGTGAGTGCTCTAAACTACTATAGCTCACGGTGACCGCAGCGACTTTAAATGACAATCAAGTGTATAAACGATATAGTCTTTCTTTTGACTCTTAGTTGCATTTCACATTTGGATTTATCTGGTGTAAGCCACTCAAGTTTTCAATGTTTGCGTTCCATTTGTCGTGTCTATATGGCCACTCTTTTCCTCGTTATGGACCTTCCTGTGTTCATTGCTCATCAACCGTACAAAGCGTGAAAGTCAATATTGCTGAATTGATCTCTTTTCATTTCGATCGTGCATTAATATTTTCATTAGCTAAAACGCACGCCATATTTACAAATATACTGATTTCTTTTTACTGTCACATAAGGTTAGCGCATATACGAGTCTAAGAGCTTTCGCTATCTCCGTGAAGAGTCATTGTTTCGATTCCTGGGAGGATCACTGGTTCAATACCTGGGAAGGGTTATTGGTTCAATACCTGGGAAGGGTCATTGGTTCAATACCTGGGAAGGGTCATTGGTTCAATACCTGGGAAGGGTCATTGGTTCAATACCTGGGAAGGGTCATTGGTTCAATACCTGGGAAGGGTCATTGGTTCAATACCTG